>MDKI01196191.1:0-31012 GCA_005239505.1 Nicotiana paniculata | reverse complement strand
TACAACTTTCATGTAGCACCCAAAACTCTAGAACTAATAAACTATGAAATTAAAGGAAGAGAAAAGAAACTAGAAGCCTCCTTCAAGCGTGGTGTGTGTTCCTCCACGTCCAATCCCCCACGTGAATATCCCCTCCAATGTTGTGTTTTTGGGTCTATTTATATGTTTGGCACAAACCCTAAACGTGTAGGATACTTCTAGTCAAATCGGGAAACACTTAAAACCTTCAAAACTCGGATTGGACCAGACCAGGGACCCCAGGCGTTAAGCCCCAAACGCCCAGCTATAGCTAGGCCAGGCCTGGCGTTAGGGCTCTAACGCCCAGCTATAGAAAGGGTAGGTCTGTCTTTAAGCCCCAAACGCCCGGCTATAGCCCGGGTCACTCCTTTTAGACTCTTGAGCGTATTTTTGACGTTTATGCATCCATTTAGCTCGGCTTCCATCTCCGATTCACCTTCACATGAAATAGACTCCATTATGCACATATGACGTGTATTTTTATCACAAACACACATAAAATGTAAGGTACATAATGCTTAAAACTATGAATTCTAGCCACGCATCAGTATACAAAATCAAGCATAGATCAGATGGAACAATAGAGAGGTACAAAGCTAGATTAGTTTCTAAAGGATACACTCAACAAGAGGGATTGGACTATCAAGAAACATTCTCTCCTGTGGTTAAAATTATAACCAATAGGAGTATCATTGCCTTAGCATCCATGAATCAATGGCTATTGTTTCAAATGGATGTTCACAATGCTTTCCTTAAAGGTGACCTTGAGGATGAAGTATACATGCAACTACCTCCTGGATTTGGTAGACAAGGGGGGGAATACAGGATGTAGACTACTCAAATCCTTATATCGCCTCAAATAGGAATCTAGACAGTGGAAACTCAAGCTCACTAATGCACTCCTACAAGCTGGTTTCAAACAAAGCAAACATGATCACTCCTTATTCATCTTGTAGAAACAGAACATACAAGTTATAATACTTGTGTATGTGGATGACCTTCTCATTACAGATGATGATGTTGGTCTCATCCAAGAAGCCAAGAACATCTTACAACATAGCTTTAAGATGAAGGATGTAGGGACTCTGAAATACTTCCTAGGAATAGAGGTGTGCAGGTCACAACAGGGAATTTTTCTTTGCCAAAGAAAACATGCTTTGGAACTGATTGCAGAGTTAGGATTGTCAGGTTCCAAACCTGCCTTAACTCCAATGGAGCAGAACAAGAAACTTAATGTTGCCGAATATGATAAGCACTGTGAACTCAGTGATGACACAACATTAGAAGATGTAAGAGAGTACCAAAGATTGGTTGGGAAGCTGCTTTACTTGACACTAACCAGGCCAGACATAGCATATAGTGTGCATACCTTGAGCCAATTTATGCAATCTCCTAAGAAGTCACACCTTGAAGCAGCCTACAGAATTATGAAGTATGTGAAAAATGAGCCAGGATTAGGAGTATTGATGAGTGCAGAAAAGAGCATAGCCTTAGAGGCATTTTGTGATGCAGACTCGGCAAGCTGTCCAAATTCAAGAAAATCTTTAACAGGGTACTTGGTGAAGCTAGGGAACTCTTTGTTAGCGCAGAAGTCGAAGAAACAAAACACAGTTGCAAGAAGCTCAGCAGAATCAGAGTACGGGAGCATGGCCCTGGCAGTAGCTGAGCTTATATGGATACTAGGCTTACTCAAAGAGTTGGAGATCAATATTGATGTCCCAGTTCAACTGTTTACAGACAGTAAGGCAGCAGTGCAGATAGCCAACAATCCTGTGTTTCATGAAAGAACAAAACACATAGAAGTTGAGTGTCATTTCATAAGAGAAAAGGTGCAGCAAGGAATGGTACATCATGAGTATGTGCCTACAGAAGAGCAAGAAGCAGACATTTTGACAAAGGGACTTAGAAGTGTGCAACACTATCATTTGTTGTCCAAGCTAGGATTGTTGAATATCTTCACACCACCTAGCTTGAAGGGGGGTGTTGAAGTGCTGCAATGACAGCTGGATGCTAAGGCTGCGTTAGGTGACAAGCAGTAGCTTTAGCTTACTGGTAGTTAGTTGTTAATAGTTAGTTACAACAGAATTAGGATTATTGTTAGTGGTAATTAAAGGGAGCTAATTAGTTGTGTATATATACACGTGTATATATCAGTGAAGACCAACTTCTTCACTTGTAATCAGATCAGTTTTTTTCTCAATTCACAGATATTACAACTGTCCAGAAGCTTCCATTCACAGCCTTCATCTTTTTCCTTCTTAGCTGAGCTTAACCACCAGTCAGTAATGGTGGATTTAACAGAATTTCTAGGGCATTGTGAACGAGTTGGTAAGTCTTGAAATTTCATGTTGCTATATTAAAAAGCACGAAACCGTCGTTCGCCTTTTTTACCTTTTAAAAATGGAATTTTTTCATTCCTATACACTATTTGAAACTTTATCACCCTTAATGTTCATGTTTAGCTAATTACCCGGCATAAACATGTTTTGTTTACAAGATATATACAATCTACCTTAAAAGGCTCCCAAATCCATTATTTGTGCCTTCAATCAAGGGATTTAGCTACACTCTTTTCCTTTTTTTCCTCCTCTCTCCCCTCTTCTCTCCAAACAAATGCAATTTAGATTTTTTTTTTCCTACTTATATTCTGTATTTTATTTCTTACTATTTCAGTTGTCATCAAAATTTAAAATCTGGAAAGGATCAAATAAATGAGCTTAGCCAGTCAGCCACGTTACCTCACAAATTTGGAAGATTCCCTTCAACCAAACCAAATACTATCAAAAAAATCAAAAAGAAGGCTAAAATATGGTATTCCATATTTATAAATCAGATCTTATTATTGAAGGAACCAAGAGAAAGACGAAAAAATCATACAGAGAAAACGTAGAAGTTCAGGCACAGACCTCTGTCATGTTTTGTGTGCATCAAATTATAACTCAAAGTAATATTTTTTTTAGGTTTGAATTTACAAAATCAGTTTTATCTGTCTCTAACTCTTTGTCTGTACAATTTATTTAGTTGTCAGTTTGTTAACATATTATGAATTCGTTTATAAGCACACAATTTATTCATGAGAATTTTTTTGTACACTATCCAGTTAAATACAACTAAACTAACATACAACTTAAATATAAATTTGATACAAAATTTAAAATTAAATGTCTTTTATATATTTTGTATCTGATTTACACATAGTAAAAATAAATTTCATACAACTAATTATATATTATACAATTTATCTACAACTTATCTACAATTTATCTACAACTTTTACATATTATTTCTACCCAATTAAACACAACTATAAAAACATACAATTTAAATACAAATTTTATACAAATTTTATACAATATGTATTTTGTATATTTTGTACTTGATTTATACATAGTAAAAATGAATTTCATACAACTAATTATATATTATAAAACTTATCTACAACTTTCACACATTATTTCTATCAAGTAAAATATAACTAAAATAACATACAACTTAAATACAAATTTTATATAAAATTTATACAATATGTCTTTTGTATATTTTGTATTTGATTTATACATAGTAAAAATAAATTTCATACAACTAATTATATATTACACAATTTATCTACACTTATCTACAACTTATCTACAATTTTCTTATAATTTTTCTACAATTTCGTAAATATAGTGTATCACGTCTTTTTCTTCTTCTTATTCGACTTTCAATCTGATATTCAGCAAAAATCAAGTCTAATCTTCACCAAAACACCCTCAAAATTGAGATATAAACTCCAAATCATATTCTCAATTGTTTTGCAAAAACACCCAATTCAAACAAGTAATATTTTTTGAAAACCCAAATTCGAATTCAAAGCTTCAAAACTTTTTAATGGCTATCAATGGTGGAATTGCTGGTCTCTTTTCCTTTGTTTTACATTACTGGAATTAGGGATTGAGAGATAGAGAAAGAAGTAGAGACAATTCCCAATTATTTTGCAACAACACCCAATTCAAACAAGTAATATTTTTTGAAAACCCAAATTCGAATTCAAAGCTTCAAATCTTTTTAATGGCTATCAATGGTGGAACATTTGATCCTTTAACTTTATTAGGGCTGTTCTTTGAAGCTCTATTCTTCTTCATTGAAAATCGTTGAAGCTAGCTTTGCAAAAGTCGTTAATGGGGGTATGAACTTTGAAGAAGAGTACAAATTTTGACTGATTTTTTAAGAAAGTACTTGCAAAATGCGTTAATGGATGGGTTAACAATTTTTGGCTGGTTTTAGAAGAGAAAAGCGTGGGGTGTGGTTTGATACGTGGGTGAGGGGGTGGGATTTGTAGAGAGAAACGTGGGGGAGTGGGAATATACGGTAGAGTTAAATTAGGAGATTAATTAATATCATTAAATCCCCTAAAATGTACATAAATAGTAATTAGGTATATAAAAGGTAATTATATAATAAGTTGAGTAGGGAAGGTAATATAAATTCATATATGGTATAGAAATATAAAAATCTCTTTAAAAATACATTTTACATTGAACATAGTTATAATTTAAGTTGCTTTCCCAATATTAAGGATTTAAAAATTATGTAAAACTTTTAGAAAAATCAAAGTTGGAAACTTTCGTGTACTTAGAACTCCTTTTAGGTTTAGGAGTCCTTATAGTTTGTTATATAAACACAATAACCGATTAAAATTCAACTAAAATCTTGAAAACCCCAAAGTTAGAAACTTTCATGTACTTAGAACTCCATTTAGGTTTAGGAGTATCTTTATACTTTGTTATATAATTATAATAACCCATTAAAATTCACCTAAAAATTTGGAAAAAAACAAAGGTAAAACTTTCGTCTTTCTTAAACTTCTTTTAGAATTGGGGGTCTCTATACTTTATATAATTATGACCAAGTAATCATATATAGGACTAACCCAAGCAGCCTTGAAGATCCCTTAGGCCCTAAGCTCTAATTCTCACCGGCAGAATTCCGTCTTTAACCCGGCTCTTATCAAAATTTTGATCGCTTTCCTTTGTCAGCTCTGAATATTATAAAGGTTAGCTCGGTTTTAGTTCCTGACTTACTATTACCTTTGAAGTCTCAGTAGGGTTGCGTAAGTCAGCTTTTGATCTAAGAATTAAATGTTTAAATTAATTTGATCATGAAGTGTGAGGGTTGAGTTTAATTAATTAGTTTGGTGCCTTGAATTTTTAAGGTCTTTTAAACGTATAAAGGTTTTGATAAACTAATAATAAGGGAGTTGATATTTGCAATTCACTTATCTGGACAGGTTTGAATGCGATCATACCAGACGAAGTTCAGGGAAACCTATGCATATATCTAACAAACTTAGGTTAATTGCTTATATTTGCATGTTTTATTATTTTGAATTTAAGTTATGTAAATAGATAACAACTGAAACTTGCATATTTTATACGCTTTCTTTTCTTTTATAAAATAACTTATAGATAAATCTTATAAAAATCATACGTGCACTTATGAGTTTATTATTTTTAGATATAAATTTTATGATAATTGATAGGCGATAGGTTTGTGTCTAGAGACTACAACCTAACCGACATATAATGTTGATATGATTCTTTTCACTTTTTGAATGCATACATCAACAACAGTAATAAGTGTGACATGTCCTAAACAAGTTGTCGTTTTATTTAAGCTCAAATTCATGTCTTTTAGGCGATATTTATAAATTTATTAATCTCAATAAACTTCATTAATCTCTTGTTCTTTGTTTCTTCTTGTTGATCGATGAAGTAAACAGTACTCTATAATTTTGGTGCACAAAAAATTAATGATCAAATATTTAGATAAGTTGATGAAATTTTATTTTCTCGTATTCATTATTGAATTTTTTCTGTAAAGAGTCGATTGTTCACGAAAAATATGTTTTCACGAAATCTATGTTAGCTTTTGTAAGTTATCAATCCCATTAGTTAAAATATCACATCTATTATAGGTGAAGAAAAGAACCTCCCAGTAAGAATTTCTTTTTGCAGTTTCTTCCATTATTAATTTAGCTATATAGGATTAATACTCACTATTTCATGACAGTTTTATTTTTATAACTCCAAATTTAATTTTTTAATATAATATTTATGTGATCTTTTTAAAAAGAATTTGTATTTCATTGACATAGGTAGACGGGCGTCCTTAAGACTACGATATATATATATATATATATATATATATGTGTGTGTGTGTGTGTGTGTGTGTGTGTGTGTGTGTGTGTGTGTGTGTTTGTGAGAAAGAGATTCCATTCTGATCATTGGTTTCTACTCGGCAGTTGGATTTCTTGCAGGTGTTATGAGGAAGAGTAAGTCTTATATATCCAAATTAGTAAAGGGAGAGAAAGACAAAGAGCAGAAGCATGAAACTGAGGCTCCTCCAACGAGAAGTGAACTTGAAGAATCTATCATCTTTGTGAAGAAAGTAAAGGTCATTCTCAATCTCCTGCCTTCTCATTTCAATAAACTGTTTAATCACTAGTATATATCTACATGTATTGCAGGTATATTTCATGATAATTTTTAGTACAAAATTTGTATCCAAAGCAATAATATTGATATCGAGGCGCGGGTTCGAAGAACCAGTAACTTTGATCAAAACTTATATTTGTCTTAAGAAATTCTCAAATTGCTAATTTAAAATCCAGTAACTTAAAAGGGCTAAAATCTTAAACCCAAAAACGTCAGAATCTGGCTCCGCCTCTACAAAAACAATAAAATTGTGTATTAAAATGTTTCTCGTGCGAACTTAGCTTGGAGTATTGGAATAAAGACTTGGAAACTTAAGTCCTAACCTAATTTGTTGGTTTATCACTTCATGTAGGAACGTTTCAGCAATGATGATCATGCGTACGACTCCTTCCTAGAAATTTTGAACAAGCACAGGGACGAGCACAAGACAATATATGAAGTTTACCATGAGGTGATGAAACTTCTTTTAATTTGGATACATAAATATTATAGATGATCTTCATGTTTTAATTTGTCACTATTTCTTTTGTTTTGTGTAGGTTGCCATACTTTTCATTGACCATCCAGATTTGCTTAATGATTTCACTAAATTTTTGCCAGATTCTTCAGCTATTTCCATGCTTAAGCAATATCTTCATAAGTTAACCACCATCCTTAGTTCGTTATAATGCCTATTGCCATGCATGAATAAAGTTTGTTTACGAGTTCTACTTGATTTCTCAAATAATTTGGAACCCCACGCCCCTTTTTTTCTTTTTCAAGAACTCTTAGGGAGATTTGTTGGTTGCTGGAAATCCTTTGTTCTGTTCTAAATGAGTAGAGATTTAGTTTATTAGCAATAAATATTAACTTCATGGTTGGTTTCTTGAATCATATCATCTTTTCTTCTAGCAAATCAAGAAAATTTTCCTTCATTTTTAATATAGTTTTGAAGAGTAACTTCATTCATAAAGATAAATGATTACATCAGTTTTCAACTTAATAAATAAATAACCATATAAAAGATTAGAAGTACAAATATGTATTTACAACTTACCACTATGAAGGGTGATTACTTATTATTTTTATATTATGTTACTAAATTGTCACGACCCAAAGCTGAAGTTCTAGTACCACACATATGTGTCACCCAAATCCGCTGCTAGTGTTTGAACAAAGAAAGATTGTTGAAAAACCAAATGCAAATTGAACAAATTTATTTAAGAACAATGACAAAAATCATTTTTGAAGAGCATAATTTATAAAATTCCTTTGCCGGGTTGAAGGTTGCAGTTTGTTGACGTCAGCTTAAAACTAATCAATTTATGATGAACTCTTACAATATAGAATACACTATGACATGCTTACCCCAACTTCATAGAAAATAGTGAATTCCCTGAGAATTTCTGTAATAAATGGAATGGTGATCCATGTCTGTACGTTGAGACATGCGAAAGAAGCATAGCGGTTCCTTATGTAAATTGAAAGAAATTTGTGTTTCCAAATCTGGAACCTGAAGAATTGAACTTGTTGAAATCAGACTAATGACTTTTGTCCAAGAGTTAACAGCTTTGGTCCAGAAAAAAAAAAGGAATATGCATCTTTCTTTCTACCTCTTTAATGATGCTGGATTGAGGTAATATTAAGTTTAACATTGAACAAATTCAGAAAGTTTTCCATTATTTTGTTAGTTATTGAAACTACATTTCGACAATATGCTCGCCATATGGCATTACTTGAGTTCTATCATATGGGTCTCGGTTGAACAGAACGAGGTATTCTTTATTTATCTATATCTAAAGACAATCATAAAATGGATAAATGGCTGTTAATTAAAGAAAATTTTACCTCCTATAGTAAAGATATACATCCTATTTATTATAAATCAAAATTATTTTAAAATATTATTTTTTATAGCTACCTTTTATATTTTATGGCAAAATAAGTATTTATGGTATATACAACCATTGAGGCATGAAATACGCTATTTATGTTTTCTCCTCTCACTTAGACAGCTGGACATACTTATTTTTAAGGTGATTGTTATTACTGTATTTATGAATACATGGCGTGAATATATGTAAATACATGCGCATACAGCTAGATTGCCCTGATTTTAGGCGCTTTTAACTGTTGTATTATTTATTGAATAAAGCAGCGCAAATATATGTGAATACATGCGCGTAGAGCTGGATTGCCTTGATTTTAGGCGATTTTTTGCTGTTGTATTCATGAATACATGGCGCGAATACGTGTGAATACATGCGCGTATAGCTGGACAACCCTGATTTTAGGCCTTTTTTGTTGTTGTATTCATGAATACAGCAACGCGAATACACTATCGTAACAACTGAATAGTAGCTATAGGAAGTAATTATGTATATGATAGCTATAGAAAATTAATAGCCACTAAACAATAGTGGTTTCTGAAAATTTCTCTTAATTAAGGCTGTAAAATTTGACCCAAGCCCAAATCACCCGCCCAACCCGTTTAAGGTTGGGCTAGTTATTCACTCGTCCATTTATTGAATTTAACCCATCGACCCAACTCATCTCAACCCATTTAAAGTTGGGCTATTAGCCCAAATTGATCTATGAGTAACTTTATCAAAATATTTTTGAAATAAATCTTTTTTTTGTTTGATATTCTTATAGACTACAACAAAAGAAATATTTTCTAATTTTGTAATTATA
The DNA here is from genome assembly GCA_005239505.1 of Nicotiana paniculata. NCBI lineage: Eukaryota > Viridiplantae > Streptophyta > Magnoliopsida > Solanales > Solanaceae > Nicotiana > Nicotiana paniculata. The sequence goes on along the minus strand of MDKI01196191.1, from coordinate 21,845 downwards.
TAATTTATAAAAAAATAACTCATATTAATTAAAATATAATAAGAGTTGGGTGGGTTAGGTTATGATCCCAATTTTAACCCATCTTGACTCAACCCAAGTAACCTAAATTGTTTATATATAGCTAACAACGATTTAAGAAAATAAGTTGCTACGCAAATAGTCGAAACTGATATGAGATTTTGTTGCCTTTTGAGGGGTTAGGGAGTCAGGGAGGCAAGAAGAAAGTGGGATATGAAAATTTTGTTTTTATTTACCCTGCTTCTTCAACTTGATACTAAACTTTGATTATGTGTGAGGTATAATTAAAAAAGTTTTCCAATGTTATGTTTTTTGGTAAAGAAATTATTAGAGATATACAATATTTTGTATCAATTATTGTTGAGAGTTTGATAGAAACTAACGATCCACCAAAATATATAAAGAATCAGGTTCTCTATTAGTTCCCATAGAACACACGCACACTGCAGTAAGTAAATGACACATTGAAATTTTACATGGAAAACTCCCACCTCACGGGATTAAAAACCAAGACCTACCCTTGTAGAGTTTCAATTTCACTACTGAGCAAACTTCAGATTACAACATATTGTAACCTAGGAATTAACCTCTTAATCCCTCACTAACTTGTAATAACTCTATTACAAGTCACTTTGTAATAACTCTATTACAAAGATTTACAACTCGACTAACTCTAGCCAAGACACAAACACAAAGGTTTATGATTTACAAAGGTTTCCTACACAATGCTTCCAACTAGCTAAGTACGAATTACAAGTAAAGTACTTTAACAAAGGTTCAACACAACTAAGGACATGTAATGACTCAATACAAAGAACCGGTTCGTTGTTATGTTGTTATTTGTTCTTGATTCCCATGATAATCACTTACCAGACTGATTGATTGCTTGAGAGAATGATTGATGATTCTTGAATGTGTGTGCAATGTTTTACCTTTGCTTCAATGTTAATACTTCACATGTGACATCACTTGAATGATAGAAGCATGTTTGGTACAAGAGCATACCCAATAAATTAGACTATCGCACTGTTGCACGTGCAGGCAGTAATTTTATAGTTGTCGGGGGATTGACTGGTATAGTCACCAAGGGAACTGATGTCCATATGTTCCCTCTGATGTTTCTCTGACTCTGAAGAGTTGATCCATATCCCCGATTTTAAGACTTATTGATCTTAAGTACTTGAAGATGTATAACAGATTCCTTATTTGGTTCTTAGTATTAAGTTTGTTAGATCATCAAAACATAGCAGGGATACATATAACAACAGGGATACATAGAACCTATCAATTTCCCTCTTTTTATAATGACAAACTTATAATTGAAATTTCCTCTAAGAACAAGAATGACATATGCATAGCTTGTATTCCCCCTGAATCTGTTCCCCATCTTGTTCCCCCTTAATTATTTTTCCCCCTTTTGGCTTCATAAAAAGATTAGTGGCAAGCAATAAGCAAAAAGAAGTCCATCTTGGTTAACTCATGCCACATGTGTGTGCACTGTCATGACAAAAAATATAACAGAACAACAAAGTATACAGAGCAAAAGGACGAAACTTTCATTAATTTTTGAAAATTTAGCAGGGAGCAGTTCCATTGTTACCAAAACAACCACAAAATAAAAACAACAAAAAGGTACCAGTCATAAACATCATTAGGACTAAAACAGAGTACAGACACTAGGAACTTGACACTGGAGGGAAAACACTTTTAGGGAGCACTGGAAGGGGAAGATCCAGGTGAAGAGGCAAGGGTTCTAAGAAGGATGTCCATTCGAGCATTAGTTGACACCTGCTCGTGAGCAGTCTCTCCTTCATGTCCTCAACCTATTTCCTGGGTTCGGAATTTTCTTTTGTCAGACGGGCAACCTCTATGCTTTGAGAGCTGCTGGAACCAGGTGACTCCTGAACCTGGCTGAGCTGACTTTCGAGAATGGCATTCCTTGACTTCAACTTCCTTATCTCTTTAGTGGATTGTTTTGAACGTTGATCAGCTGAGAGATAGTAGAAGTGCTGTCAACCCCTCCAGTCCTATCAGTGCTCTCACACTCTTCTACGGTGGTCTTGGAGAAGGTTTGTGTGCGATTTCCCACCTTAGATTTTCCCAAAGGGACTTTGAAATATTCAAAAACTTTAGTGGAGGAAACTGTAAGGCAACCCATGATTACCATCCTTGAACTCTGCCACATTCGTCATGTGTTCTATCATAAAACCAGGCAGGTTTATAGTGGTGTAGCCATGTAGTGCTTCCATGAGAACCAGGTCTGCTCGTGACGTAATGGACCATCTTTCTGCACGTGGGAGCATGACCTTGTTCACCAATTCAAACAGCAGTTGGTACGCTGGAAGGATGGCCTTCTTGTGTACCCGTTCCCCTTGATGTACTGCCTAATCCTTCAAGATGACAATTCTGAAATTCAAAGAGCAGGTTCCCTCAACAGAAGACATACCATCAGTAGGCACACCCAAAATAGTTCCCAGAACAGCAGTATCCGTTACAAAATTGACACCAATCACTTTTAGGCAAATGTTATCATCCTCAACTGTGAAGAATTCAGCATAGAAACTGCGTTTCTCTACCTCACACACTTTAGGACTGTCACTAGTGAACAGATGTGTCCAATGTTGGTATTAAACAATATCAGCCAATTGACGCATTCCTGATAGGTCAAGAATACCAGGGGAAAATGTGCAGCCACATAACACCTTTTGGTTTCTCAAATGTTCCCTCCCAACATCTTAGGTTGCACCAACCTTGGCCTTCTTTGAGGAACTAGGTTCCTCACTAGCACCAGCCTTCCTTTTCAAAGATTTTATCACACTCTTTCCTTTATCTATAGATTTTTTGAACACCTTCTCAGCAAACTCCTCAACCACTCGTTCACCAGACTCCTGAACCTCTTTTTCACCAGACACCTCTACCACTCTTTCACCTGATTTTTCACCCTCAACATTGCTCACACCCATCTCACTCACAGATGACTCTTTCTTGGACTTTGGAACTGTAGGTTTCTTTTTAACAGTTTAAACAGTAACATTGATAACGAATTGAAATAACAGATATGTTCTAAGTACAAATGCGGAAGTTTAAACAGCCAATCGTCTATTACAATACCTTGAATCTAGTGTCACGAGTTCACTGGCTTCTAAAGTAATACACATAAAGGTCTGAAATAAGTATAAAGATGTCTGAATGAAATTATACAACTAAAAAAAAGGATAGGGACTACAGGTGCTGCGGGCGCTGAACAACTGTACCTCAAGTCTTCGCAGATAACAGATCCAAGCTCACTAATGATCACTGTTGGGACCGTGCAGATTGTAGTATCAGTACAACCGACCTCATGTACTGGTAAGCATCGAGCCTAATCTCGACGAGGTAGTGACGAGGCTAAGGCGGGGCATCTATACAAAACTTGTTCGCACTATATAAATGATAGAATAATAGAAATACGTAACAGAACTAAAGAGCCAACTGAAATCGATAACCACAGCCTCTAGAGTGAACCAATGTCGTCCAGAATTACCAGTCCTTACTATATCAGATAATGAAAGAAATGCAGTTCAGGAAATAGAAACATATAGTTATGTTGCGGCTTGCAACCCGATCCCACCAGAAATCACAAAATTCTCCCTTATTCCTCTGTAACAATAAAAATAACAGTAAATAGTGTATATATATATATATGTGTGTGTGTGTGTGTGTGTGTGTTGTGGTGCGCAACCCGATCCCACCATATATCAGTATCAATAGGATAATTCACCCTTATTTCTCCATAACAATCCACCCTCATTCCTCCTGTTGCGGCGTGCAACCCGATCCCACCGTATATAAAACATATTCACCCTTATTCCTCCATATCAATCCTCCTTTATTCCTCCTGATGCGGCGTGCAGCCTGATCCCACCATATCAGTACCAAACACTCAATGTACATAGTCAATTTACAGTCTAAATCACAAGGCCTTCACTACAAATAAATATCAAACTGAACGAAGCAAAGGAACCTTGATCAATATCAAATCTACTCAAACAATACTACACGGTGAGACTAATATAGCAATTTATAATTTAAAAGGTGCAAACAAGTCAAATTAAGCAAATAGCATGGATTAGGGGACCTATGGGAAGAAATAACATAGCTAACAGGAGCAGATGTTGATTACACGTAGCAGTTAAGCATGGAAGCATTTAGAGCATACAACAATTAAGAAAGGGAATGAAACAATTAAAGGAAAGTCGTAAATCAGGAAAAAATAGATAATTTGGCGACTTATAAGCACTCGTCACCTCGCATATACGCCGCTCACATGGATTTCACATAATCACATAGTTCGATGGTTCCTAATTCCCTCAAGTCAAGGTTAGACACAACACTTAACTCGATCCACATGTCACTCACTGCTCAATTATCGCTTTTTCTCTAGTTTTCACCTCCGAACCACTCGTATCTAGCCATAATTAACTTAATAACATCAAATATTGCTAAAGAAATCAATTTCAATACATAAATTTAGGTTTCCCAACATTTTCCACAAAAAGTCAAAAATCGACCGTAGGCCCGCTTGGTCAAAACTCGAGGTTCGGACCAAAACTCATTCACTCATTTACCCTCGAGCTCGAATATGTAACTAGTTTCGAAATTCAACCCCAAATTGAGGTCAAATTTCTAATTTTCCAAAAATTCCTAATTCTACCCAAACCCCCAATTTCTACCATGAAATTACTAGATTTTAGGTTGAAATCTTGTAAAGTGAAGTGAAAGATTTAAAGAAACGAGTTAAGAATCACTTACCTATGATTTGGGAAGAAGTGGTCTTTGGAAAATCGCCTAGAGGGATTCTTGTGTTTGAAAGTTTTGAAAAATGAGAAAAATCTCGTCTAAGTCAAGATTTACCAGTTGCAGATGTCGCATTTGCGACCTGAGCTTTGGAATTGCGAATCTCGCAAATGCCAGAAAAATATCGCAAATGCGACCCCTCGCATTTCTGCAGCCTTCGCAAATGCGAACCATTTACTCGTAATTGCGAACATTGGACTTCCGCAAATCCTGCATAAACCTCGCAAATGCGAGAATCCCCAGTCACAGCCCATGCTCGCAGATGCGATGATTCTTCACAAATGCGAGGCTCGCATTTGCGAGCCAGACCTCGTAATTGCGAGACATGTAGACCTGAAGCACACTAGATATTTTTCCTAAGGTCATTTCACTTTGTAGCCTATCCGAAACTCATCTGAGCCCTCGGGGCTCCAAACTAAACATGCACACAAGTCTAAAAATATCATACGAACTTGCTCGAGCGATCAAATCCCCAAAATAACACCTAGAATTACGAATTTATCACTAAATCACATGAAATTTCCAAGAACACTTTGAAATTCCTATTTTCACAACCGGATGTCTGAATCACATCAAATCAGTTTCGTTTCTCACCAAATTTCACATATAAGGTATAAATATCATAACGGACCTATAACGGGCTCCGAAACCAAAATAAGGACCTGATACCAACAAGATCAAACATTAACCAACTTCTTAAAATCATTAAATTTTCAGTTTTTCAATTTTCAACAAAAATTCATATCTCGAGCTAGGGACCTCGGGTCTGTCAAAACATAGGGTCCGGATCCGTTTATCCAAAATATTGACCGAAGTCAACTAAAATCAACTTTTAAGGCCAAAAATTATTATTTCATCAATTTTCAACATAAAAGCTTTCTGGAAACACGCTCAGACTGCGCATGCAAATCGATGAGGGTAAAAATGAGATTTTTAAGGCTAAAGAGCGCATAATTTAGTTCTAAAACATAAGATGACCCTTTGGGTCATCACAATCTACACCTTTTAAAATAATTGTTCGTCCTCGAACGGACATAGAAATGTACCTGAACTGGTAAATAGGTGGGGATATCTACTCCGCATGTCCGACTCAGACTCCCAAGTAGCTGCCTCAACAGGCTGACCTCTCCACTGCACTCAAACTGAGGGATAAATATTCGACCTCAACTGACGAACCTTTCAATCTAGAATAGCTACCAGCTCCTCCTGGACAGAGCTGAAATCTAACACGTAGGACGGGTCACCATGATACTTCCGGAGCATGGACACATGGAACACTGGATGAACTGCTGATAACCCTGGAGGCAACGCAAGTCTATAAGTCACATCTCCCACTCTATCGAGAATCTCAAAAGGCCTGATATACATAGGGCTCACTGCCATTCTTTCCAAACCTCATGACACCCTTCATGGGTGACACCCGAAGCAACACCCTCTCCCAAACCATAAATGCCACATCACGAACTCTACGGTCAGCATAAATCTTTTGCCTGGAATGAACTGTGTGAAGTCGATCCTGTATAATCTTGACCTTGTTCAAGTCCTCCTATACTAAATCTGTACCCAACAACCGAGCCTCCTCTGGATCAAACCACCCAATTGGCAACCTGCACCGTCTACCATATAATGCCTCATAGGAAGCCATCTGAATGCTCGACTGGTAGTTGTTGTTGTAGGCAAACACTGCAAGGGACAAGAACTGATCCCACGATTCTCTAAAATCTATAACACAAGCGCGGAGCATATCCTCCAAGATCTAAATAGTACGCTTGGACTACATGTTCATCTGAGGATGAAATGTTGTGATCTAGTCAACCCGCGTACCCATCTCACGTTATACTGCACTCTAGAAATGCGAGGTAAACTGTGTGCCTCGATCAGAAATGATAGACACGAGCACACCGTGAAGGCGGACGATCTCCCGAATATAAATCTCTGCCAACCGTTCCGAAGAATAGGTAACTGCCACAGGAATGAAGTGTTCTGACTTTGTCAGCCTATCCACAATGACTCAAACGGCATCGAACTTCCTCTGAGTCCGTGGGAGTCCAACAACAAAGTCCATAGTGATACGCTCCCCCTTCCACTCACGAATCTCCATCTGCTAGAGCAAACCATTGGGTCTCTGATGCTCATATTTAACCTACTGAAAATTCAGGAACCCAGCTACATAAGCAACTATATCCTTCTTCATCCTCCTCCACCAATAATGCTGCCGCAAGTCCTGGTACATCTTGGCGGCACCCGGATGAATAGAATACCGAGAACTGTGGGCCTCCCCTAGAATCAACTCACGAAGCCCATCAACATTAGGCACACGCGCGCAACCCTGCCTCCTTAAAACTCTGTCACCACTAACAGTAACCTGCTTGGCACCACCGTGTTGCACTGTGTCCCTAAGGACTAACAAATAAGGGTTGTCATACTGTCGATCTCTGATACGCTCAAAAAAAGAAGATCGAGCGATGGTGCAAGCTAGAACACAGTTGGGCTATGAAATATCCAACCTCAAAAACTGGTTGGCCAAAGTCTGAACATTTGTAGCTAGCGGCCTCTCACCTACTGGAATGAACGCAAGGCTGCCCATACTCACTACCTTCCTACTCAATGTGTCGGTCACCACATTGGCCTTCCCCGGATGATACAAGATGGCGATATCATAGTCTTTCAATAGCTCTAACCACCTTCTCTGCATCAAATTGAGATCCTTTTGCTTGAACAAATACTGAAGGTTGTGATGATCCGTGAAAACTCACTAAGATAGTGCCTCCAAATCTTTAGCGCATGAACAATGAATGTCAACTCTAAATCATGAACAGGGTAATTCTTCTCATGAACCTTCAACTGCCGAGACGCATATGCAATCACCCTGCCATCCTACATCAATACAGCTCCGAGCCTAACACGGGAGGCATCACAATATACCGTGTAAGATCCTGAACCTGATGGTAACACCAACACTGGTGATGTAGTCAAAGTTGTCTTGAGCTTCTGAAAGCTCTCTGCACACTCGTCTGACCATCTGAACGGCGGACCCTTATGGGTCAACCTGGTCAACAGGGCTGCTATAGATGAAAACTCCTCCACAAATCGACGGCAATAACCCGCCAAACCCAAGAAGCTCCTTATCTCCAAGGCTGACGTGGGTCTAGGCTAGTTCTTGACTAACTCAATCTTCTTAGGATCTACCTGAATGCACTTTGTTGATACGACGTGGCCCAAGAAATTGACAGAACCAACCAAAACTCGCACTTCAAAAATTTAGCATACAACTGACCGTCCCTTAGAGTCTAGAGCACTGTCCTAAGGTGCTGCTCATGCTCCTTCCAGCTGGGGAGTATATCAAGATGTCATCAATAAACACAATCACAAAAGAATCCAAATAAGGCTTGAACACCCGATTCATCAATTCCATAAATGATGTTGGGGCATTGTTCAACCCAAAGGACATCACTAGAAACTCATAGTGCCCATACCGCATCCGAAAAGCTGTCTTAGGGACATCGGATGCCCTAATCCTCAACTGATGGTAGCGATATCTCAAATAAATCTTTGAAAACACCTTTTCACCCCTGAAGCTGATCAAATAAATCATCAATACTCGCCAACGAATATTTTTTCTTGATGGTGACTTTGTTCAACTGCCGATAATCTATACACATCCTCATAGACCTGTCCTTCTTCTTCACAAACAAAACCAGTGCACCCTAGGGAAAGACACTAGGTCTAATGAAGACCTTATTGGGCAAATCCTGCAATTGTTCCTTCCATTCTTTCAACTCAGTTGGGGCCATCCGATATGGCGGAAAGGAAATGGGCTGAGTGCCCGGAGCCAAATCAATACAGAAATCAATATCCCTGTCGGGTGGCATCCTGGCAGGTCTGCAGGAAATACCTCTAGAAACTCACGAACAACCGGCACAGGATCCATAGAGGGAACCTCAGCACTAGAATCACGAACATAAGTCAAATAAGCCAAACACCCCTTTCTCGACCATACGCTGAGCCTTTATATAAGAAATAACCCTGTTGGTAAAATGTACAGGAGTCCCTCTCCACTCTAATTAAGGCAACCCCGGAAAGGCTAATGTCACTGTCTTGGCGTGACATTCCAAAATAGTGTGATAAGATGACAGCCAATCCATACCCAATATAACATCGAAATCCACCATATCTAAGATCAGAAGGTCTACACTGGTCTCAAGACTCCCAATAGTGACCACGCACAAACGATATACACGATCTACAATAATAGCATCCCCCACAAGTGGGGACACATATATAGGGGCACTCAAAGAATCACAAGGCACAACCAAATATGAAGCAAAATAAGATGACACATGCTCAGCCTATTAGATTGCAAATGGATAAGGAGACTAGGAGTGATATTTCTTTCCAAGATGCAGCCAGTGTTGCCAGACGAGTCGAGATGGTTCTTGGACAGAGAGGTCAGGGGTCGGACAAGAGACCTCGTCATTCCGATGGATTCAGCGACGCCTCATCTAGAGGCAGGGGTACTTTTGCTAGAGGCCATCCTCCCAGGCCATTCCATTTAGCGGTTAGGGCATCCCACAGTACTTCAGGGAGTCGTGGTTCTTAAGTACCTCCTTCTGGGCAGCCAACCTATAGTGCACCACCAGCTCCTATCAGAGCACCTCTTCTTCAGAGTTATCATCAGGGTTAGTCGGCTCTTCCGGGTCAATGTCAGTTTCCATAGCCACAATATCATGATGGATGTTTCGAGTGTGGTGATTATGGGCATATCCGGAGGACCTGTCCGATATTATTGGGTGTCCAGCCACATCATCAAGGTTCTTATGCCATGGTTCCGGCACCAATTTTTGCACCGCCTGCTCAGCCAGCCAGAGGCAGGGGTCAGGTAGTCAAAGGTAGGGTCCAGACTATTAGAGGTGGAGGCCCGCCAGCTAGAGGTCGTCTCAGGGATATGGTTCAGAATGGTGGGGCCCAGCCCCGATGTTATGCTTTTCCAGCCAGACCTGAGGCTGAGTCATCCGATGATGTCATTACATGTACTATTTCAGTTTGCAGTAGACATGCTTCAGTTCTATTTGACCTGGGATCTACTTACTCCTATCTGTCATCTTATTTATTTAGTTGCTTCATATTTTGCTTCACACTTTTACCTCTTTCTTGGACTTTGGAATTGTAGGTTTCTTTGAGGACTTACGAGCTAAGGAACCAGGTTCCTATTCCACCTCATCATCCATATCAACAACTAGTGCAGAAGGCATTACCTTCTCATTCACAACCTTTCCATCTTTCACCAACCTCCTCTTCTTCTTTTCCTCTTTGTTTTTCCTTAACACTAACTCAAGTTCTTCCTTCTTCAGCAACCTCGTGATAGGTCTCTTATAAGTTTTTCCCTGGGGAGGTGTCTTTCTACTCCTACCACTAATGAAATACAATTTTCTTCTTCACTATCCTTATTCTCCTCCTGATACAGAGATCGCATCTCAGGAACCACAATTGATAATGGCTCAGTATATAAATGAAAATAGGGGGAATGATCAGTACTGAACTTGGGTTCTTGTGAAGAACTAGGGGTTTTATCCCAATTAGAGCCAGAGGGATCTTTTTGGGCTGAGGGATCAGGCCCCTGAGTTGGTTCCCCAGTAGTACTATCAGGTGTCGAGGTTTTGATAGGCACCAGTTCCCTACCCTCGACCCTTGTACCATTATCTTCCCCCTGAGACTCAGTCACACCCTTATAACCTCCAACTAGACTTCCTTCAGTAGTGATTGAAATCATATTTTATATACCTTCCTATTCTTGTAATTCCAAAGTAGCTTCAGAAGGCATAAGAGGAGCATTACATGTAGGATCAAAGCCTGGGGCTGTCATTGTCGATATTTTGCGACTCCGATGAGAACTAGTACTCGACTGGGTTGAATAGGAAGTAGAGGGTGGTTGTGACTCTAGCTTAGGGTATGGACTAGCCAAAGTGGGGAGTGTGGGCTATATCACTAGTGCTTCAACGGATCAGGACACAGTGGGTACGATGCTCACAACATTTTGGGTTTCCTAATTTTCAAACATGGTGGAGTGTAGTGAGTTGAGCAAGAGAGTGTTTGGTTTGAAGAAGCAAAAGAGGAATCTTAGATTTTTTATGTGAACAGTTATGAAAGTGACTGTGAGTGGATTTATTTAAGAGAGGTGAGGAACTGCTTAGGAACGGGTATCAATTTTGGGTAGTCGGGTCGCTTCATAATGGGTGAGACACTTGGGTTCAAAAAGCGGGAAAAAAAGAAGCTGACATTTTAATGATGTGGCACTGTTTCAGCCATTTAAAAATTGTGCATGAGAGTAAAGAGGAACTACTGACCTGTGTCAAGGAAACCAGGTTCCCTAACATATTTTGTAAATGTAAGCCTCATCCTTTGACCAACGTGCAACGCATTAGCTACTTGTTTGCTCTGTAATCATCATGTGTGTCTACCTGTAATGGTATAGAGATGTTACACCCTATGTTTTCATACGTACGCCATAAATAAATTGATGAAATCTCGGAAATGAGATGTTCCATCCCGCATTTTCATACGTTAAAATTGTTGTCGTAAGTTAATCGACATAAGTTCGGGAATGAGATTATTTTGAGACTATAAGCATTATGATATTTCAAACAAGTGATAAGTAAATTCTTGAAGGTGAGCGGGTAAGCGAATTGAAGAAAATGAGTTTTCGTCAAAGTTTGACGTTATGATATAAAATACGGTCCAAGCTACAATACCATGTATTTATGGACTAGTGCCATAGAAGGTACCACATGACCATGCTAGTAAGGTGTATAAGGTGTGTTGAAAGTGAGTGATATTTTAAGTAATTTGAGATAATTCTTAATTATGTGTGTAATTGGTTAATTATTGGTTGATGGGAGATTAACAAGTTAATCAAGATATTAGCTATAAATCACAAATTTTGGATGAGTCTAAATCCTACCCCAACGTGGAAGCCCACCACTATAATTAATGACTCATAAATGATGTTGCAAAGTGGCAAAGTTAGATGAATTTTGTGTGGCTTAGTCATTATGCAAGTAGGGCCCACAAACATAAGAGTTCGTTTACCTCATTAAGGAATGTTATATTACAAAAGTAACGATGGGCCTCTCTAAATCACAAACAGAGACACTTACAATTGCAAAGTAACGGATGAAGTCACGAATTCCGAGATACAGAGCCTAGTATGGTCGAGCGCCTATGAGCGAGCCTACTACGGCGGAGCAGTTACACATTCCGAGCCTTATAAGGCGGAAATCTATTTAATTTGCTATATCGAGAGAGTTGAGTCAGTATCAACAGGAAAGTATATCTCCAGATCATCTTTGACTCCCAGTTACTTTCAGTCATTATATTATCAGTTCAATTTCAGCTTTTAGTTATTTTATTGCCTTGCATACTCGGTATTTCATGCGTGCATCAGAGTTGTCGAGTAGACCTCCTCATTAGGTGTTTCCCGAGTTCAGCTTTATCGGTAAGCTCCACGTCCTTTAGAGTTGTCGGGTCTAGAGTTTTGTGTACTTCTTGTGTATATATGTATATAGGTTATGGGTAGGTAGGGGTCCTGTTCCGATCATAGTACATCCATCAGTAGAGACTTGTAGACATATCCTATCAGTTAGTGCAGTATGTAAGGCTTGTAGGACTTGAATGTATATTTTGTTGGTTTGTCAGCTATAGCAGTTATGAAGGCCTTGTCGGCCCAGCTATATATTGATGTTTAGTCAGCGTTAGATTTTGTTTAGTTGTATATTTTGCTTCGCAAATTGTCTTGCCATGTGGCCATGGACACAGTATGACATTACATGTTCAGAGTCCTTTAGTCGCAAGTTGGTACGCAAAGATAGGTGAGGCACCGGGTGCCCGTCGCGGCCCATGGTTTGGGTCGTGACAAAAGTGGTATCAGAGCAGTTCTGTCCTAGGGAGTCTACAAGCCGTGTCCAGTAGAGTCTTGTTTATGGGTGAGTTGTGCACCAGACTTATAAGCAGGAGGCTACAGGGCATTTAGGATTGTCACTCTTTCTTCTTATTCTAGATCGTGTGGTAGAGCTCAGTTATAAGAACTCAATTTACTAAACTCTATCTTATTCATAATACGACGATGCCTACATGTAGAAAGACGGTTCGAAGAATTGAGTCAGAGGAACTCGATTTTGTATCGTGCTTATGATGAGTAAATGTAAAGTTTTCAGCAGAACATGTGTGTAAGCTTCTTGATAAGGAGCCTTAAGGCAAGAATATCTACCCATATGGTGAAAAGAAATGAGAGATTCATGAGGTAGATATAAGTTTCAACAAATAAAAGAAGCAAGGTGAAAAAGGGTACGAGGTACCCAGCTAGTGAAGATTATCATTGTTTACCATTCAAGAAGAGTTCAACAGTAACAGAGGTATGTACAATTAGCCACACACATCCTAGTTATGCTCCATGGGAGCCAATAGATATGGTTTAAGATAAGGACGATATGTCGGGATCCTTCTAGGGTTAGAGATAATGGTGAATAGATTATTTGAGTTAGTTGACATTTCTGAAGGGTATTCAAATGTTCTAATAGATCTCCTTGTGAGACACCCAGATGGATGGATTGTTTGCGTCATCTAGATATGAGTACTACAAAGATAGGCATTGGAAGTATGGAAGGGATAAATATTATCTTAGTGTGGCTCCCGTCCCTAGTAGAGAAAGAATGATAGGCAATCCGAAGAGCTAGTAGATAGAGCAAGGGGAGGTAAAGGTAAAAGAATGTCTTGTTTGAGTTATCAGAATAAAGTGATAGACATAGATGTTAGCGGAAAATAAGAAGATAGTCAATGAAGCATTATGAGTAAGATATGATACATGGATAACAACGATGGATTCAAAAGATGACAGTATTACAAAGTCTATAGTCAAGTGACGGAAGAGACGAGATGTGACAGGCCTTAAGACAACAAAAGAGTATAGGCCATACAGACATATCCTCATTTTGAGAAATAAGTTCATGAATCCAACGCGACTACCAGAAGGAAAAGTTAAACCCCAGAATAATAGAAATCAATATAGATTGATGAACAAGATAAACTAAACATGAATTAGGGACTAAGTGATTTGATAATGGTCGGCAACATGAGAATTTCATATCGCGTTCCGGCAAATAATATAATGGACGACAGAAGAGGATTCATGTGAAATTCAGAGAATGGTCATTCAGGAAATCGCTTCCCTAAAACAAGCAATGTGAGCAAAGTTAAGCTTAAGGGACTATGTGTGCTAGTTACACTAAGTGTCACCCTCATGAGTAAGGAATTTCGTTATCCTTGGTGCAGAAGGATTCCTGCAAGGTGAGTAAGGATCATCAATTATGTGAAAAGACGACAAATATAAAGAGGTAAGACATCTATAGATAGATCGTCGTAACTCTAAATCTTAGTACTCCCCTAAAGGAGGGAATATAGAGTGATGTGGCATTAAGTCAGAATTAAGTGGTTCTAGTAACTATGGAATGGTAAAGTAAGAATGCGATAAATATGAGAAAGGGATGAGATTGAACTTACTCAAATTCTATTGATATGCTATGATTCCAGAACATTATGCAAACACGGCGTCATGTAGAGGAAGTAAGGGTTCCTGCCCGAGATGTTATTGATAGATAATGACCAGTGTGAGAGTAAGTTAGGACAAAGGAAATGACCCAAGAAAAATTATGTGGAATATTTATATGAGGATGGGCCATGAAATACTTAGCAGTTGATTTAGGAAGAGCCTAGTTATGGCTAGACAAGAGGATACAAACAAATCAACAGATCGTGCAAGATAAATATAGTGAACCCCAACATGGGGAATTCAGTCTCGCAGATATGATATCGTGATCCTTGAGAAATATTCATATAGGAGTTGGGGTAGTTAAAGGTACCATATGAGTGTTATGGAAATAAAAGAGAGTGCCACTAGGAAGACAGTCAAAATATTAGTTCATAAGCAACCCTATAAGCATAAGGGCGTGGAGTTAAGTAACTACGGATAATTATAGGTGAGTACGAACATCAAGAATTCCATTAGGTATAGGATGTAATAAGATTGCAGCTTTACTAGGGCCAGAAGGTATCCCTAAGTACTACAGCAAAGATTTGCTAAGGAAATAAGGAAAGAGGCTTAAACCTAAGCTCAGTGACCTAAGGAGGGGATGGTCTTATAACAACAGTCTCACAACAATATTGTATGTACTCCATAAGAAGTGACACCTACCGTGGCTAATAAATGGAAGTAAAATCAGAAATAATATTCAAGATCATATGAGTGGTATGGAATTCCAACATGCGTGAGAACTAAGATAAGCTAAGTATGCACGCAACAAGGGGCCAGAAAGACCATGAAAAGTAATGTTTTACGTTTAAAGAAATCTGAGAAGGAACGAAAAGAATCATTTGATTAATGATCCAGAGTTAGTTACGTTACGAACGCACTTAAGAGTTTGGAGTTTTATACATGCAGCATATACATTGTAAATCATACAGCCATAGAAGATTCCGGTATAAGTTAAAAGAAATAATTGAGCTAGATCACAGATAAATGATTCAATTGTTAAAAGATTGTATCATGGATACCCCATAGCGCCATGAAAGGCTAAAAGTAATAATTGATACCATGAGCAGCAAGTCGAGAGATAGCTTAAGCTTACATAAGTCTGATCAGAAGGAGGAGAAAACTAAAGAGTTACATCAACTAAGTAAATCAGGAATCTGATATTGGACCCGAAAAATTATAGACCTCGTGATTGAGAACATTGCAGGATAACTCTTAGATATCAGAGGTGCAAGAGAGATAGTACAGTAGTCATATTCTATAATGTCCCTATGATAAAGCCAGTTAGAAGAAGTACCGGCCTCATAATAAGTCGGTATGAAGCTCTCATCGGGTTGTGTATGCACCAGAGGTGCAAGTATTATAATAGAGCTTCAAGTTATGAACGTGAATTATACCTATGTGGAAGGGAGGTCATGAAAGGGATAGAAGATATGATGCAAGATTTTAAGGTAGGTGAGGTAAAGGTGAATAATGTACGAGATACTCAAATGCAGAAGGTTGTGAATAGTATATACTTTGGATAAAAGGCTAAAAGTGCGGGGATTCAGTATCCAGGCATGATAGCGACGCCGTCATCAGCATACCTTCCAGCCTATGGTTTCTTGGTATCGAAAGGTCTAGTTAAGAGAGTAAAAGAAAGGTTAGAGATGATGTGATGTCTCGCTTGATGATTTAGAATCACACAAGGAAATCTATGGTGCAAGCAGGTTGAAGGAAGGTTGCGAGTAGTATAAATAGACATGTATAGGTCGCAAGCTAAAGTATGGTAAAGCGACAAGGTTTTCTAGGAAGACAGGAGTAAGGACAAGAAAGGGCGAGTGAGAAGGTGATGAGAAATGGATAAGTCCTCGGGATTAAGCCCAGGAAAACAAAAGAGCTAATGGTTTCTCTAAGTTATAGAAAGCTCAGTATAGCCTGAATGAACTCAAAGGAGTCTAAGACTAATATCATTTAGAAGAGATGGAATGATGCCCTGGTAATAGAATAAGGGTGTAATTGTGATAGATAAAGAATGACGTTTGGGCCTTCGATTGAGTAACGATTTGAATAAAAAATAAAAAGGGTTTTCAAGAATGGTACAGGATTAAAAAATCCACGTAAGGTGAATAACATTGGATGCTATAAAATACGATTATTGAATTACAGTATCTCCCCTAAGTGGATCAGGAAAATCACTTCAAATATTCCTCGATGCAACGTAAGCCCTAGTGGCAAGGTATTACGTAAGAGGTTTCAAGTTATCAGTAGTAGATTGTAAATCAATATTGAGGTGAATCAACAATAGATGGATAAAGTTCCAACGTATGAGAGGAAATAAGGATTCCATTCTTTAGATGAATAGTAATAAAGAAGAATTGAAGGACTTGGATTTATACATCTATGATAAGAAGCAACAAGAGTAACCTGGAGTTTGGTAGCAAACCTCAGTAACGATAAATCGAAGTAAGAGTTATGGCAGTAAAGTGATGCGGATAGATAACCGGGTCTATGAAATAAGATATAGCAACATTCATAGGTTCGACAAAGTACCGAGCAAAGAACTTCAGTATACCTATAGATTCCCAGAGGGACATATTATCAAGCTTGCAAAGTAATGCCTAGAGATTGGCTAAAAGTTGGAGGAAAAAGGAGAGGAGAATCACATAGGTGCACTTACAAGGAAAAAGTCGTACAAGTTGCATGATCGAAGGTAGCAGCAGTTACGAGATTGGAAGAATTCCAACCATAGGTAGTGAGGTGAGAAAGAGACCTAAAGGTGGAAATGCCCTAGACTTTGGATTTATTCACAGAACAATTGCCTAAATGGCAAGGAAAGTATTAAGTATTCACAAGAGTTATAAGTTATGATAATGATAAGTGCATCAATAAACATTCGAGGATGAATGTTCCAAAGGGGGTATGATGTTACACCCCATATTTTCGTACATAAGCCATAAATAAGTTGATGGAAGCTTGGAAATGAGATGTTACATCCCGCATTTTCATACGTTAAAGTTTCGTCGTAAGTTAATTGATGTAAGTTCGGGAATGAGATTATTTTGAGACTATAAGCATTATGCTATTTCAAACAAGTGATAATTAATTCGTGAAGGTGAGAGGGTAAGCGAATCGAAGAAAATGAGTTTTCGTCGAAGTTTGACGTTATGAGATAAAATACAGTCCAAGCTACAATACATCGTATTTATGGACTAGTGTCATACAAGGTACCACATGACCATGCTATTAAGGTGTATAAGGTGTGTTAAAAGTGAGTGGTATTTTAAGTAATTTGAGATAATTCTTAATTATGTGTGTAATTAGTTAATTATTAGTTGATGGGAGATTAACAAGTTAATCAAGATATTAGCTATTAATCATAAATTTTGGATGAGTCTAAATCCTCCCCCAACGTGGCAGCCCACCACTATAATTAGTGACTCATAAATGATGTTTGCAAAGTGAAAAATTTTTAGATGAATTTTGTGTGGCTTAGTCATTATGCAAGTAGGGCCCACAAACCCACAAACATAAGAGGTCTTTTACCTGATTAAGAAATGTTATGTTACACCCCATGTTTTCATACGTAAGCCATATATAAATTGATGGAAGCTCGGAAATGAGATGTTACATCCCGCATTTTCAAGTTACCCCACAAACCTAAGATCAACTGGGGTAACTTGACCAAGGACAAACCTCAAGAGTTAGGGGAGAAGTTGTTGGCTATGAGGGACTGGATGAGTAGGGGGGACGCATCTAGTATGAGATTCACGACTGCGGATTGCATGAGGATAGTTGCTAGAGAAGTCTTAGGGGTCACGAAGGGCTCTCCTGGGGTCATAAAGGGGATTGGTGGTGGAATGGAGAGATTCAAGGTAAAGTGGAAGCTAAGAGAGCTGCTTATTTGAAGCTAGTAGGGAGTACAAACGAGGAGGAAAAAAGGACTTATCGAGAGTGTTACAGAAAGGCAAAGAAAGAGGCGAAGTTAGCAGTTACGACGTCTAAAAATGCGGCATTTGCTCTCTTGTAAGAGGAGCTCGAGGGCAAATGCAGGGACAAAAGGTTATACCGATTGGCTAAGGTGAGGGATAGGAAAGACCGCGAGTTAGACCAAGTCAAGTGCATCAAGTACAAGGATGGAAAAGTGTTGATGGACGAGGAACTCATTAGGAGAAGATGGCAGACATACTTTCATAAGCTGTTGAATGAGGAGGGGATAGATGCATTGTGCTGGGTGAGTTGGAGAACTCTGAGAGTCGGCAGGATTTTGTGTACTGTACGCAGATTACGGTAGAGGAAGTGTAAAGGGCGATGCATAAAATGTTCAGGGGCAGAGTGACGGAGCCAGATGAAATCCCAGTAGAATTCTGGAAGAGCGCGGGGCGGGCAGGTTTGGAGGGGCTCACTGGGTTGTTTAATGTTATTTTTAAGACAAAGAAGATGCCTGAAGAATGGATGTGGAGTACGATGGTTCCGCTTTACAAGAACAAGGGTGATATCCAAAATTGCAACAATTATAGGAGTATCAAGTTGTTGAGTCACACTATGAAGGTTTGGGAGAGGGTGGTGGAGGCCAGGGTGAGGAGGTGCGTGTCTATTTTTGAGAATCAGTTTGGATTCATGCCGGGGCGTTCGACTACGGAAGAGATTCATATGGTAAGGAGATTAGTGGAGCAATGCAGGGAGAGGAAAAAGGATTTGCATATGGTATTTATTGACCTTGAGAAAGCATACGATAAAGTTCTGATGGAGGTCCTATGGAGGTGTTTGGAGGTTACCGGTGTTCCGGTAGCGTACATTAGGGTGATTAAGGATATGTATGATGATGCTAAGACTCAGGTGAGGACTGTGGGTGGTGACTCGAAGCATTTCCTTTTGGGGATGGGGTTGCACCAGGGATCGGCTCTTAGCCCCTTTTTATTTGTCTTGGCGATGGATGTACTGTCGCATCACATCCAAGGGAGGTGTCTTGGTGAATGATATTTGTCGATAAAATAGTGTTAATTGACGAGACACGTAACGGAGTTAACACGAGGTTGGAGGTTTGGAGACAAACCTTAGAGTCTAAAGGTTTCAAACTGAGTAGATACAAGTCAAAATAGTTGGAGTGCAACTTCAGTGACGGGACCCATGATGCAGACGTAGAGGTTAAGCTTGATGCTCAAGTTATCCCCAAGAGAGAGATTTTGAAGTATATCGGGTCTATTATCAAGGGTAACGGGGAGATTGACGAAGATGTCGCGCATCGCATCGGAGCGGGATGGATGAAGTGGAGGCTCGCTTCCGGTGTTTTATGTGATAGGAATATGCCTCTAAGACTTAAGAGTAAGTTTTATCGAGTGGTGGTTCGACCAGCTATGCTGTATGGGGCTGAGTGTTGGCCAGTCAAGAACTCCCACGTGCAGAAGGTGAGAGTAGCAGAGATGAGGATGTTGAGATGGATGTATGGGTGTACCAGGAGAGATAGGATTAAGAATGAATCTATCCGGGATAGAGTGAGAGTAGCCTCCATGGAGGACAAGATGCGTGAGTCGAGGCTGAGATGGTTCGGACATGTTAAGAAAAAAAGCATTTATGCTCCTGTTAGGAGGTCTGAGAGGTTGGCCATGGAGAATTTGAGAAGAGGTCGAGGTAGGCCTAAGAAGTACTGGGGAGAGGTGATTAGGCAGGACATGGCGCTGCTTCAGCTCACTGAGGACATGACCCTTGATAGGAGGGTGTGGAGGTCGAGGATTAAGGTAGAAGGTTAGTAGGTAGTTTATAGTTGTTCACCGATAGTATTAGTAGCATGCATGTCCCTTCATATTCTAAGATTTTTATTACGTGATATGGTTTTGTTCGCCTCAGGTATTGTATTCCCTGTTGCTATTATTTGGTACTACTTATCCTTTATCTCTCTCTTTTTCTTTTCTCCTCCATCTTTTTTCCTTCCTTGCTTTCCTCTTCTTATTCTTGCCCTTCCTGACCTGAGTTTCTATTGGAAACAACCTCTCTACCTGCATTAGGTAGGGGTAAGGTCTGCGTACAGACTACCCTTCCCAGACCCCACCTGTTGGGATCAAACTGGTTTGTTGTTGTTAAGGAATGTTATGTTACAAAAGTAATGATGAGCCTCTCTAAATCACAAACAGAGACACTTACAATTGCAAAGTAACACATGAAAGTCACAATTTTCATACGAAGTTATACAGTATAATAGCAACGTGATTTACAATTCTAAAGGAGCACGATATAATCTTTCTCAAGAATATCATACAGATTTTTTTCCTCTACTTCAATCTGTCGTTACGTGTTGCCGCAATTGACGTGTGTTAGAGGGATTTCCAAGAGAATCGCCTCAGGTATGTTAAGGCTAAGCCCTTCCTTCATTTTGGCATGATCTCGTAACTACATGTGTTTGATAACGAGGCATAAAGAGAAGTTCATACTCCTGAATTTATATACATTATCCTAGTCTCATAAGTTACAGTATTCTCCCTTATTGGGGCTTTATATTCAACTGAGTATTGTCTTCTTCCAGTCAAGAGAGCAGAGGGTCTATATATATACAGTATTACAGTATTTTCACCACCATAGAGCTATAATCGGTGGGCAGGCCCCTATTGGGCAACCTCAGATCAGATGGTAAGTTATATACTGAGCATGTTGTGGTCGAGCGCCTATGAGCGAGCCCAGCATGGCCGAGATACAAAGCCTAGTATGGCCGAGCGCCTATGAGCGATCCTACTACGGCGGAGCAGTTATATGTTCTGAGCCTTATAGGGCCGGACATCTATTTTATTTACTATATCGAGAGAGTTGAGTCAGTATCAGCAGGAAAGTATATCTCTAGATCATCTTTGACTCCCAGTTACTTTCAGTCATTATATTATCAGTTCAGTTTCAGCTTTCAGTTATTTTATTGACTTGCATACTCGGTACGTTATTTCGTACCGGCGTCCCTTTTTCGGGGGACGATGTATTTCATGTGTCCAGGTTCAGACAGACAGACGAGTAGACCTCCTCATTAGGTGTTGACCGAATTCAGCTTATTGGTAAGCTGCACGTCCTTCGGAGTTGCCGGGTCTAAGGTTTTGTGTACATCTTGTGTATATATGTATATAGGTTATGGGTAGGTCGTGGCCTTGTTCCAATCACAGTACATCCACTAGTAGAGGCTTGTAGATAGGGGTGGGCATTCGGTACTTCGGTTCGGTATTTAAGAATTTCGGTTCGGTATTTCGGTATTCAATTTATCAATTGTGTATACCAAATACCGTACCAAAATACTTCGGTATGGTTCGGTATTTCTTATTTTGGTTCGGTAAGGTTTCGGTTCGGTTTCAGTTTAAACCAAATCTATGTTATAAAGCTTTTGTCTATTCAAATATGTAGCTATTCGGGTTGAAAAGATATAAAGACAACACCAAAAATAGATTGCAGATAACAAATA
>MDKI01161215.1:0-19779 GCA_005239505.1 Nicotiana paniculata | reverse complement strand
GAGGCACTATGGATTTTTTTCTTCCATTTCCTACTTTTCTTTTTCTTATCCGAGAAGAATAGAATGAATGATAAACAAGTTTCCCTCCATAAGCATGTGAAACTTTCTTCTACCTTTATTTTTTAAAATCCATTTTCACATCGAATAACTTTTTTTTTCTAGAAGAATATTAAAAGGATGTTGAATTAGCTGCCACAAAGTTTTAGAATTATTTATATGTGTAATAATGTATTAGTCTCAATATAGAATTTTAATTTGTTTTAAAAAGGGTCAATATCATAGAGAAGGTGCTTTGTTTTTAAAATTAGAGGACTTAGATCCTACTTTTTGACATATTGTACCCTTCAATTGACAACAAAAAGTCATCAATTTTGTTAATCGCTCTACAACAACCAATCCATTACGCCTTTTTAATTACTAAAAATAACGTAATCAACTTTTCTATGTTTCTACTTTTCCCTTCTTTTCATGAAACTTTTATCATGTCATATGGATGGATTATCATCATTTGATTTAAAGGTATATTAAACAGTCTTTTTAAAAGAGAAGTCACCTTTATATAGTTTGGCCCGTATAAATAGGGTCCAACACGTACACTAATCCATTTCAAATTTTCATTTATAGCATATCGATTACTAGAGACATAATTTTAATCTTCACTTTCTATCGTTTTCTTTTTCCGTTTTTAATTTTAACAAGGAAAGTATTCTCTCCCTATATATATTTAATAGTTATTAAGTACTGAAAATGAAGGGGAGCCTTGTAGTAACAATGAAGTTGCTTGCATGGGATCTATACGTCACAGGTTCGAGCTATGTAATCGGTCACTGATACTTGCATCAGCGTAGACTGCTTACATCACACCTCTTAGGGTGCGACCCTTCCCTGGTCCCTGCGTGAATGCGGGATACTTCGTGCACCGAGCTGCCCTTTTACAGTGAGCGTTGGAGCAACATTAAAATTGTCTCCGTGTGACTATAGGTCATGAGTTTGAATCGTGGGACCAGTCACCGATGCTTGCATTATGGTAGGCTGCCTACATCACATCCCTTGAGGTGCGACCTTTTCCTGGATTTTGCATGAATACAGGATGCTTTGTGTACCAGACTGTCGTTTTATTAAGTATTGGAAACCTACTTGCTTAACTAATCCTGACCAATTAGATGAAGGATTGTATTATTCCTGCAACAATATATCTTGCGAGTTTGCTTTTCCCTCTCAGAATTTCAAAAATAGATAATTTAATTTTTCAAACATATACCTAAAAAAAATGGGAGTGATAATGAGCCACCTATATCTTTAAGGAGAACCTAACTCGATTTAAAAGTTCTGTGAATTAGTTAGTTTCGTATGACCATATAAGATAAAAACATTTCTTTATTACCTGTCTTTTATTAGAAAATAAAATAAAAAAGAAAAAACAAAGCAACTCTATATTTTTTATTAGTTTTTGAAAGCACTATCATGATAAGCTAAATCGGATCACGTAACACTTTGGTACTATCTATAATAATGATATAATAAGAAACATGGGAGCACGTAATCTAGGGTTAGGGTCAGTTTAATTATCATAAGCCTCCTTTTTATGTTATCATTATTAAGGTAATTCTATTATATCAATTTGGAAACAAATGGAAATCATTTGAAAAGCTAAAACGAACAGCAATTCATACATCTATTTTCTTTTCTTTTTTAACTACGAAAGCATATACCTTAGAAGCAGAGACGGACGTAGAATTTAAAGTTTATGAGTTCTTATAATATGCGTCAGAACCTACAGTTTGTCTTAATTATTGTGTTTATAATTAAATATTTATATATATTTAATGAATTTTCTAATATAAATATAATATTTTAGCAAAAATGATTGGATTAGGCCGAACGCGTACATAATAGACTAGCTCCGCCTCTTTTAGCCGGAGGAAGACAAACTTATTAAATTCAAATGGTGATGAATTAATATTCCCAACAATTTTTAGGATTATTTTTTGGCAGATCTTATTTAATATGACATTAATAATGTGTCTACTAATTTTATGATGTTTGATCAAGCATTATGTTCATAACATTTATAGCAGATGTAATGGTGCCAGAGGACAGACAGTAATTTTGCTGTAGTTGTGAGTATTAAGGCGGAAAAAAAATGTATATTAATTTAATTTATTGTTTAAAAAATTACGACTCCCTTAAATAAAATTTAAATTATTCTCTCATTTATTGCTCTCTCTCTCTGTAAAGATAAAATACTATTCAAGAGATTAGTCAACTAACTTAACTGAGAAATGGAAAATTTTGGTCCATTCTTAAGCTAATACTCTTTTAGTCCCTACATTTTAATGATATATCAATCTGGTCAAATGTAGTTGAATAATCAAATGGTGAAAACAGAGTTTGAAAGGTAGAGAGCAATTGAGTTCATATGGAGTCACAACTCACATATCATTAGTCCTTGTCAAATAGAGAGGTTTCAAAGTTGAACTCAAATTGTTCATATTTCTCTGGAACAACATACTCGATACGGAAAAGAGTCAAAAATATCCTTAACGTATTGAAAATAGCTCAAATATTAATTTTCGGACTAAATCTATCACTCCTTCTAACAGAACTATAACATGGCATATGTGGAGCTTTGTATTAAATACGTGGCACTGGTTTATTGGTATACACATAAAGAACGCAGCAACACCTATAATGCAAGGAATAACAGACTTACATCACGATGTCTTTTTCTTCGTCATTATGATCTTGTATATCAGATCTAACACAAATAACCCAAAAACCAAACCCTCTCGAGAAACAATTCATCTTCCTCAAAAACCAAATCCTCTTTCTCTCTCTATGAAAAACAAAACTTAAAAAGGTGATGGAGACTTTTCATGGTTGTCAGTGGATTAAAGGGATTTTCTTTTTATGCTAACTTGATTTTAAGGAGATGATAAAGATTTTTTTTATTGCTATTAATAGTGAATACTTAGCTATTTCGTGGCTTTCAAGCACTGTTTCCCCCATTTTTTTCTCCATTCCAAATTTACATTACATCACTTATATTTAACAAATCACGAATACAAAGAAAAAATCATAAATAAATATGAGAGATCAAATGTTTTATACTATGAATGAGGAAATAAGTTATTGAATTGAACTTACACTTGATTTTCACTCAATCTAGTGAGAGGGTCTCTATATTAAGGGTTGTCATAGTTTTGTTAGGAGTGGTAGATTTGGTCCGAAAATTAACGTTAAGGGTCTTTATGGACCAGTAGGTGGAAGGAGAGCATATTTGAGCCATTTCCAATACGTTAAGGTCATTTTTGACCTTTTCCCGTACTCAATATAATCTCAGTAGATTATTTTTTGGCCACTTAAATTTGTAGGGCTTAAAATTAAATTTTTAGGACTTTTGAAAGCCGATACACTAACTTAGAACTTTCTCATTTAAACACTCAAACTCGTGAAACCCATAAACCAATAAACACATTTTACCCTTGACAATCCGCGCGTGTATTACACATTAGCTAACGTGTCCATCCAGTCAGTACTGACCCAATCGTAATGTTTCACGTCAGAGGCGCGAAATTAAAACCCCACTGATTGGGGTCCCCCTCTTTTAATTCTCAATTCCATTGCCAGCTGTTATTTACAAACAATTCTTCTGTCTTCAATTCCCAAAATACTCACCACCACCAACAACACCACCAAAAACTCGCCACCACCAATAATTAAGTTTTCTTGAAATGGCATCAGTTCCATTTTGGGGGTCGTGGTTAAAAGTGATAACGTGAAGAGCCAGAGAAGTATGGATACAAATGAGTTTTTCTTCTTCGTCATGTTTGTGGAAATGAAAATTGAGGTGAGCTTTAATGAATTGTGAGCCTGAGAGAAGAGAGCACAACTGCTTTGATACGCACCTGAATTGGTCGATACACTTAGTCGGCAGCGAGGTAAGTATGTCAAATATGATTTCTTGGTGTAGTTTTTCAGCATTGCTCATTACTATGGTTGGGGATTTGGAATTGGACTGTGGTTATTGAAAGGTGGTGTTTTATGAGTTCTTTCCAATGGTGGAATAGTGGCGGGCGCTACGAGGGTGATATCTGCTACTGCTTTTTGTTGCTAGATTTTTTTTACTCGTCGTCGTTGCTGATTTCCAATCTCCGGCCACTATTGACTTCAACTGGCCTGCTCAAATTATACTCCAAGCATAGAGGATTGCAAACAAATGATAAAGAAAGTGGATATTGATGGAGATTGAATGGTGAATTTTGCTGAGTTTAAGCAGATGATGAGAGGGGATAGTTTTGCTACTTTGGTTTTGCTGGGCGTTGGGAAAGGGGCTCTCACGCTCCTAAAAGTCGTGAGACTCACGCACACAGCTGACTAGGACCAACTGACGCCACATGGGATGGGTCAACGGTCAAATCTGTTTATTAGTTATGGATTTCACGAGTTTGAGTGTTCAAATGGGAAACTCACAAGTTGGTGTATCGGCTTTCAAAAGCCATGCAAGTTTAAGTGGCCAGGAAGCCATTTCGCGTTATTTTTTTATCTCTTAAGTTGTATATAGTTTATACTTTGGTAATAAAATTGTTTAATTGCAAATATATATATCACTAAGTAGGGCCTGAGGAAGGTAGAGACTAGAGAGTATGCAGTCTCACCTCTACCTTGTGCAGGTAGTGAGGTTGTTTTCGATAGACCCTCTGCTCAAAGCAAGCATGCATAGTCACAACAGTATAAAGAAAAGATATGCAGTAGAGAAAAAGTCAAAGAAGCAATAACAAGATAATAATTGAATCGAAATACAACAACGTCAGATAAATATAGAAATCTAACAATATATAAATACGAGAATAGCACTACATCTACTGGGATGAAAGGAAAGACGCTCAACACTCTACTACCCTTCTAACCTGGTTCTCGATCTCCACATTCTTCTAAAAGGGTCATGTTTTCGGTAAGCGGAAGATGTGTCATTTCTTGCCTAATCACCTCTCATAGTCAATATCTCATATCTACTCACCGGGGCATCCGGACTTCTCCTCTTCTACGCAAACAAAATTGTGGAATATTGGTTTTCTTTTCCTCAGAATATTCAGCAAGAATGTATATATTAGTTGACCTCTGAAAATGGACTAATTATATGCTAAGGAAGAAAAGTTAGTTCAACCTAATATGGGCATGGAATAGAGATATTTCAACATATTTCTAACTACAAATGATGACCTTAAATTCAAGTGGTGGAGCTTAGATTTTGACATTAGAAGATTCATCTTTGAAAATCGAAATAGGTTTTATCAAGTCAATAGTTTAATGGTCCATCCTTTTTCTCTCTATTAGAATATAGAAAGAACTCCTCCCAGCTTTGCTAGTTATCGTGCCCATAATAAACGTTAGATAGTCAAGTAAATAATAATAATAATAATAATAATAATAATAATAATAATAATAATAATAATAATAATAACAACAACAATGACATTTGTACAGAAATTTGCAAATCTATTTATTTTAGGATAAGTCTGAAGTTAAAGAGAAAAGAAATTCAGTCTGAAGTGCAATGAACTTAAGGTTAATTAAATTTAAAATAGAAAAAATACACTTAAGATGCACTCAAAGTCAAATAGGTCTGAAGTGAAAGAAATGCACTTACAAATAGGTTTGAAGTGCAACAAATATTTTCATCCACTTAAGGTCAAATAGGTCTGAAGTGCAACAAATATTTTCATTCACTTAAAGCCAAATAGGTTTGAAATATAAATTGCCCAGAAACATAAATTTATTTTTCGAATTTCAACAATCCAACATATGTTTCAACACCTAAATTTACTCCAAATTAGCTCAAATTTAAAACGTAACCTCCAAATATCATAATGAATAAACTCCAATCATCAACTTGTCAAAATAATAACAAATTTTACAAACCTATTTTGCAATGAGGAAGAAGAAAAAAAACCCTAAGTAGTAGCAAAGAAAGGAGCGTCACAACAACTTACTACTATAAAACACCATAAACCACCTTAAAACTTGCTCACAACCACCATGTAAATTCACAGTTACAATTGTTTTCACAACGACTAAGAAGAAGAAACAGAAGGAGGAGGAAAAGGCCTGAAGTTGTATGTACTTCGGGTATTAACTAAACTTTTAAAAAATAAATAAGTACAAGTAAAATGGAGGTGACTAAATAGGACGTCTCGTCAATTTTTACATTGTGATTGATTATATGAAATTTTTAATCACACTAACACACCCGTATTTTGTTAATTTAACAATCTCTTCAACAGATTTACAATTTTTGAATCATGAACTTTATTTTATTTTATTTATTTTTTGCAAGAAATTTCAGCAAAAGAAGAGGGCAAAGGCCCAAGCTAAATTTTGGACAGAGATGTGCTCGGGAGAAATTAAAAAATAGTCAGATTTATAAGTGATTATTTAAATATAGCCATATTTAGTCACTTTTCATGTAAAGATAAATCTGGACGAAAATACTGTTCAAAATCCGGAAAAATACTCCAGTATAATATACTGGAGTTCAAGTATAACATATTGGTCCAGCATAATATACTAGAAGTTCATACGCAGATATACCGATCTCCAGTATTATGCTGGAACTTTCCTTGTTGCAACAAAATAGTGACTATTTTTTAATAACTTTATAAATATTAACTATTTTTGAATGATCGCACCAAAAACTGACTAGCCCGGATTATTTTTACGAGGTGCCTTTCAATAAATTAATAAACAGACTAATCTATGTTGGCAAGCCCAATGATTATGCCTTTGAGTGGAGCCCAAAGCCGAAAGAGATGTTTCATTTTAACTTTTAAGTAGTACGGTCAAATTTTTTTATAACATCTCTATATAATAATATTTCATTATAAAAGTCAAGTCTTTTCGAAATCAATTTTTATATTATATTATAATATATATTTTTATAAAAATATTTTATTATAACATTCAAAAATATTTGGAACAAACGAGACTGCTATAAGCGGAGAGGTTTGACTGACATTGTTGAGTGGATTTCACATGGATGTGAATGGACCAAATGATTATACATTATCCTCGTACTAAGAGCTTAGGCTTCACTCACTTAATATTTGTTAATAATAATATTTGCCACACCCATTTATTTATTTATAAAGAGCAAAATGTTATCAAAGTCACTAAATTATTTTTAAAGTTGTATAGTCATTCTTAATGTAACAATTTGCGGTTGAGTCATAGCACATTAAAAGGCTTAAACATATTTGAACTATTGGATTGTGAATTAATCCGCCAGTCTGATACCCGTGTTATCACCTGTATACCGGGTACGCCTATTGTGTGATTATTGAGACTGAAGTGTGATATTATTAAGCTCGATCTCAGATTATATCAAATTAAGGCGTGAAGTTACATCGTTGAGATCGTGACTCCGGGACCGAACGAGATTGAGACCAAATGAGATCGAGGAAAATTTGCCAAGTGGAATAACAGAAGGCCGAAATATTCGCGACCAGTTGGAGATTACGGCGGAAATCTCGGCACCTATCAAGAAGAGGCCGATTGATTAGCAAATCATGAGATTTTTTACCTTATATTGAATTGTATCAAGAATAGGACTCCCCTACTATAGAAAGGAGGGTCTGATCATTAGTAACACACATTGCAATACGCAACACAAAGCAAATGTTGTCATTTCTAGCTCTTGTCATCTTGTTAATATGTTCATTTATCAGTTGAGGCATTTTTTGGTTCGAGGGTGATCGAACTCGAAGGCCAATGTTGTTCAATCCGTGTGGTTTGCATTCGTTCTTTTATCGTCAATCTCAACATTAAAATATTTTCTTAATTTGTATCAAGTTATATCACGTATTCTTAAAATCGCGAATAAATTGCCGATTTTTAGGATAACAATTTAAATATTGAGTCATAGCACATTAGAAGGCTCAACATATTTGAACTATTGGATTGTGAATTAATCCGTCAGTCTGATACCCTTGTTATAACCTATCTTCAAATTCTTACTGAGATATATCTGCACATAGAGACAGAGTCAGGATTTAAAATTTATGAGTTCGGAAATTTAGTATTCTTAAATCAGTGGGTTCTAAATTAATAACTTATACATATTCAATAGATTTATTAAGACAAATACATGGTTTATACAAAAGCTACTGGGTTCGGCCGAACCCGTAGCTGAAAGGCTAGCTCCGCCTCTGTCTACACATTATATGACCGAAGAAATGTGAAAATAGGCTAGCCATTTTTTTGATTGGCAATTGAAAAATAGTCAGCGTTTGCAAAGTCATTGAAAAATAACATTGTTTTGCTGAAACACAAAAAGTTCTAGCATAATATGCGGGATTATAGAGCTCCGGCATATAAATTTCTAGCATATTATGTTAGAACTCCAGCACATTATGAAATTCCAGCATCTATGCAAAAAAATCAAACTCCAACATATTATGTAGGAATGTTTGTCGGATTTTTAAGGGTATTTTTGTTCAAATTTAATCTTTACATAAAAAGTAACTAGGAAGGTGATACACAATATTCAAAAAATTACTGAGAATATTCAAATTTATGACCATGGGCCACCAATAGAGAGTGGTTTTCACTCCCTTGGGAATAGAATTGCGGTCCACTACAACAAAGGACATCGAGCGTTGGGCTTAGGCCTTTGGTAAATATACATAGTACGGGCCTAGTAATCCATGTTTTTCTTGGGCCGAATTTGGCGTATGTTCTCTCTGAGAAATATATAATTTTAGCCGTTCAGAAAAATAATAGCTAATATATATACACACACATATAATACTTTTTTATATTTTGACTAGCGGATATAATTAGTTCGGCCAATCAGACAATTTTCGCATTTTGTCCATTTTCCTTTATTGTCCTTTCTTTATTTTTTTAATCTATCACTCCTAAGATGTGTTGTATTTCTTGTTTTTATACAGACAATTCAATGGTCAAGAGGTTATAATTCACAATAGTGGCACGACTTCGAATCTGTAACTTTATAGGATATCACTTCTCACTTGGGTTTTTCTTTTCCCGTTAACCATATATACACAAAAATATATAAATTTTTATATTTTTTCGGTTACCGGATGTAAATACTTTTGACAATGGGCTATAAGCGATTGTAGACATAAAATTTTATAAAAAATTAAATCCGTAAAATAATTTGGACTATATTTTAAATTCAAGATATATTAGTTCAAATAAATTTATTGTGCTAATATAATTGGATTAGTTTAAGTCAAACCTATATGGATTAAATAAATAAGTCTCAATCCATTGGGCTAGCCCATTTAATTGGGCTACAAATGATGAGTCCATTTCATTAGGCCCAATATGTCATCTTCTAGAGGCCCAGTTTGGTGCCACATGTCAAATGATGTGGCGCGCCAAGTCAAACAGAAGAGCCAATGGGATCATGTCACGTGTCAAAATGACAAGGCATGCTAAGTCATATTAAAGGGCCAATGAAATCGTGCCACATGTGCAAGTGACATGTTCTGGCCAATCAAATACGGCCTTTTCACACTTCAATTTGATTGGTCAAAAAGAGTTTGTTCTTATCATAACTCTTCCCTCCCACAACTATAAATAAGGATCTTCATAACCCAGAAAAGGGACCAGAAGTTATAACAAGAAGCAAGAGTGAGCTCGTGGATCAAACGCTGCGGATTTCTCTAAAAGCTACAAGCATTTAAGTGTTCTAAGGATTTAAAAGATCAAGACGAAGATTCAAGAACAAGCTACAAGCCCTTGGATTAAAAGTACGTCAAGATCAAGATCAAGCTTCAAGCACTTGGATTAAAATAAAATAAAATTCAAGATTAAGCTCAAAAGCCCTTTTATTTACTGTTGAAAAGAAGAATCAGAGGATTCATAGAGATTGTAACACTCGAATATTTGAAATAAAATACTACGATTGTTGCGATATTTTTCGGTCTTGATTTTATTTTCTCGACAGAATTTATTGTCTACAAATTCTGGCACGCCCAGTGGGAAAATCTCTACCTCTCATCTCAACTTTTCAATCATCAAAGTTAAAGAACAACGAAATGACTTCCAAGAAAATCAACTCAAGTTCAACTTCCGCCAAGGCTGCTAATTCCAGGTTCTATGCTGATGTGGAAAACATACTCGGAGGTAACTTTGGAAGCTTTGGGCCAGTTACGAGGAGCAAAGCAAGCTCGTTAGGACAACAAGCATCCCACGTGTCGTCTGCATCTACCCCTGTTTTCGGATCTTCATCCTCAAAAGGAGCAAGATCTTCCACAAACGCACCAAAAGGAGGAAGCGATGTTACTGAAAAGATCAAGAAGACTCTTGCTCTGTTTGACCTCTTCGGATCCAAGCACTCTTCTGTGAAGGAAGATGATGACACTTCAAGTGATGGATCCTTTCCACTTACACCACAGAGTGTGAGCCAATCAAGGATCAATCTGTGTGAAAATCCGTGCTACTCTCCATCATCCACAACAATCATGCAGGCCATGGTGACAAACATTTCATCTGTGGAGGAGCAGTTGGCAAACTTAACAGAAGCAATCGCTAGCTTGACCAAATGCATGCAAAATCAAGATGCTAGAATTGACAAGCTAACATACAGGGTCGGAATCTTGATGGAAGAAGAATCTACCCATGCACCTAGAAAACTCCCATAAGTTCAAGAGATTGATCCTCCCTCAAGACAAGTTGCATCCAATAAGGCTATCCCTATCTCGTCTGAAGGGATGATTCAATCGATCAACTGAAGGAGTTCATCGAAGGAACTATCAAAAGCAAGTACGAAGTTGCTACCAAGTCTTCCCTTACATATGCGAAGCCGTACACTGCAAGGATTGATATGTTGAAGATTCCTCTTGGCTATCAACCTCCAAAATTTCAACAGTTTGATGGCAAAGGCAATCTAAAGCAACATGTGACGCACTTCGTTGAGACATGAAACAATGCTGGAACTTATGGAGATTACCTCGTCAAGCAGTTTGTCCGCTCATTAAAAGGAAATGCTTTTGATTGGTACACGAACCTCGAGGTTGGATCTGTTGATAGCTGGGATCAATTAGAGCAAGAATTCCTCAATCGCTTTTATAGCACGAGACATATTGTGAGTATGATAGAACTCACAAATACTCGTCAACGAAAGAGTGAACCAGTTGTCGACTTTATCAATCGTTGGAGGAATGCAAACCTCAATTGTAAAGACAGGCTTACTGAAGCTTTTGGCATAGAGATGTGCATCCAAGGTATGCATTGGGTATTGCGTTATATCTTGCAAGGTATCAAGCCTAGCATATTTGAAGAACTTGCAACTCGTGCCCACGACATGGAGTTAAGAATGGCCTCCGCTGGAAATGAAAGGCTGCCCATCTATGAACCTCGCAAAGGGAATGACAAGCAAAAAGTCAGAAAATGGAGCAAGTTTATACCAAGATCCGAAAATAATGAAGCTATGAATGTCATCACATATCCTACGAAGTTCGCGACGAAAGTGAGCAAGAAGTAGAGTATGAGATCCACCCCGTTTCAAGATAATCCAAGTGGAAGACTCTACGAGAAATTCAAGAGAAAGAGTACCCATTTCTGGATTTTGATGTGCCGACTATTTTTGAAGAACTCCTCGAGTTAAATATCATTGAGCTCCCGGAGATGAAGCGGCCAAATAAAGCTGGGAGAAAAAATGACCCAAATTACTACAAGTACCATCGACTCGTGAGCCACCCTCTGGAGAAGTGCTTTGTCTTCAAGGACAATGTTATGGACTTGGCTCGTGAAAAGAAGATCGTGCTTGAAGATGAGAAAGAAAGCGCAAAACAAGTTTTTATCACCTTTGTCTCATTCAGTCCGGATGAATTATGCGGTTTTAAAGAAAGTAAAGATGAAGAATTACTGGAAAACCACAAAGTTGAAGACCAGCAACCTGAAGACGATGGAGGTTGGACGTTGGTAACTCGTCGTAGGCGCCACAAAAGAAGCCCATGAAAAGGATCAATGGAACAACCAACAAGGATAATTATGGTGAAAAGATCTAGGAGATGGAACCCAGTTAAGCACTTAAAGGAAGCGAAAGTGGAGTTGAACCACCCTCAAAAGCCACGACATCCAGTGACCTTGGAGGAGTTTTTACCAAGTTGGTTCTGCACGAAGATTTCCCATGGGGGTATTGATGCCTCTTGTTGCCATACTGACGAAGGGAAAGAAAGGAGTGATGACCTACCGTCGGCACCATCTTCGGAAAATCTCATCGACTCCACTACTCAAGAAGTTGATGCTTGTGAGGAAAAAGTCACATTCATAAGTGACGATCTTCTGCTAGGTGACACTCCTCATAACCGCCCATTGTACCTGGTTGGCTATATGCGTGATGATAGGGTAAACCGAATTTTCATTGATGGAGGATCCTCAGTGAACATTTTGCCAATTCACATTGTGAAACAAATTGGTATTCCCATGAACGAACTCTCAGAAAGTCGTGTGATGATCCAAGGATTCAACCAAGGGGGGCAAAGAGCCATAGGCGCGATCAGGTTGGGAATCACGATTTAAGATATGTAATCAAGTGCATGGCTGCATGTGATAGATGTGAAAACTCCATACAATGTCTTGCTTGAAAGGCCTTGGATACATGAGAATAAAGTAGTTCCGTCTACCTACTATCAATGTTTAAAATACTACGAGGATGAAGTCGAGAAGACGATAATTGCCGATGATGCGCCATTCATTGAGGCAGAGTCACACTTCGCTGATGCAAAGTTCTACTTGAAAAAACACATTGTGAAGGAGCTAAAAGTTGATGATGACATAAAAAGAAAGAATGACGAGCCCATAGCTAAAAGAGCTGAGGTAACTATCGGTAAAGCCAAAGTTGTTACTAAGGAAGTACAACCCAACGTGAATAAATCTCATGGAGGGGATATTGCATCTTATGGAAAGAAAGTAAGTCCTAAGCTCCAATATGTCCCTAAAAGGAAGAAAGACGAGGGCAAATCATCTAATCTCCAAACCAACACACTAGAGGAGTTAAATCTTCCGGTGAAACGACTTGAGGCAGTAAAGTTGTCCTCGAAGCCTTTTGCAGGGTTTGTAGCTCAAAATCGTTTGCAAAATGTGGCACTCCCTACAAAGCGAACAAATGAAGGCTTTGATCCTAACGCTTACAAGCTATTTGTGAAAGCTGGATACAATCTCGATGAGCCATCAAAGTTAGGGAAGCTCCCATCAGAAGCTGCAACAAGTCAACCACGCGAAGGTTTGGGATACAAGCAACCGTCACCAGTGCGCATCTCCACCAGAAAGGCGAATAGCAATTACATCACTGTAGAAAACGAATCTGCCGCTTCTAACATGCCTTCTGTTTTTGACAGACTTGGAAAATCAACTGTGAGAACTTCCGTATTTGAGAGATTGGGTCCATTAAAGAATGTGAATAAGTTACAGAGAAATTATCAAAATACAAGAACACCCGCGTTGGCCAAAATTCAGAGGGTCTCTAAATATTTCCAAGGCGACAAACAGAAGTCATGGTTTCGTATGATGAAGTACTGAATATGAAGCCATACACTATGGTATACACTAAAGAACGTGATGAAGACAAAGAAAGTGTGGGTTCTTCGTATCATGTTACTGCACAAAACGAGCATGGTGTTTTATCTCTAATGGAGGATGATGAGAAATTGGACGATGTTTCATCGTGTTATCACATATCTTTCAATGATGGGGACCCTCAAGGAAATGAAGAAGCGAAATATGCTCCCCCAGAACTTGAAGAAGGGGTGAAAGCAACTGCTGATGCTTTAAAAGAAGTTAACCTTGGCACCGATGAAGAACCAAGACCCACCTACCTAAGTGCTTTACTATAAGTTGATGCAGAAAGCACTTATATTGAGTTACTCAAGGAGTTTAGGGATGTCTTTGCTTGGAGTTATAAAGAAATGCCTGGCTTGGACCCTAAAGTGGCAGTCCATCACCTTGCGGTCAAGAATGGCGCTCATCCTGTTAAGCAAGCTCAAAGGCGCTTTAGGCCGGACTTGGTTCCCCTGATTGAAACCGAAGTTAACAAACTCATTGAAGCGGGATTTATTCGGGAGGTTAAATACCCAACATGGGTTTCAAGTATTGTCCCTGTAAGGAAGAAGAATGGTCAGATTCGAGTATGTGTTGACTTCAGGGATCTCAACAATGCGTGTTCCAAAGATGAATTCCCGCTTCCTATTCCAGAGCTGATGATCGATGCTACTACTGGTTACGAAGCAATGTCTTTCATGGACGATTTGTCGGGATATAACCAAATTCCCATGGAACCAAAAGATGAAGAGCTTACTGCATTCCGCACCCTCAAGGGTAATTATTGCTACAAGGTGATGCCTTTTGGCTTGAAGAACGTTGGTGCTATGTACCAAAGGGCTATGCAGAATATTTTCGACCATCTTCTCCACAAGAATGTCGAATGCTATGTTGACGACTTGGTGGTAAAATCAAGAAAGAAGGGCGACCACTTGAAAGACTTGAGAATGGTATTTGAGTTGCTCCGGAGGTACCAACTTAGGATGAACCCATTGAAATGTGCCTTTGGAGTTACTTCTGGAAAGTTCCTTGGTTTCATTGTCCGACATCGAGGGATTGAAATTGATCAAGCCAAAGTGGATACTATTTTGAAATGGGCTGAAGCTGTTGCTCTTCTGGTGGGAACTTATACATCTTGGCTGCAACTGACTACTTCTCAAAATGGGCTGAAGTTGTTGCTCTTAAGGAGGTAAAGAAGGAAAATGTTGCAAGTTTCATCCGAGTAAACATAACCTATCGATTTGGCATTACTCGTTACATAATAACGAATAATGGAAATCCATTCGACAATAGGTTGATGAACAAGATTTGTGATCTCTTTGGCTTCAAGCAACGTAACTCTTCGATGTACAATGATGCCGCCAATGGCCTAGCTGAGGCATTCAACAAAACTTTATGCAACCTGCTGAAGAAAGTCGTCTCCAAATCCAAACGAGATTGGAATGACCGTATGGAAGAAGCTCTATGGGCATATAGGACGACTCACCGCACGCCAACACAAGCAACTCCGTATTCACTCGTTTATGGAGTCGAAGCCGTCTTGCCACTTGAGCGTCAAATACCTTCATTACGACTGGCTATTCAAGAAGGGATCACTGATGAAGAAAATGCTCGACTTCGATTAGCAGAGTTAGAAGCTCTTGATGAGGAGAGGTTGGAGGCCCAACAAAGTCTTGAATGCTATCAAGCTCGATTGTCTCATGCCTTCAATAAAAGAGTTCGCCCGAGATCCTTTCAAGTAGGAGATCAAGTCCTTTCCATAAGAAGACCCATTATTACTTCCCATAAACCTGTAGAGAAGTTCACTTCAAAATGGGATGGGCCATATGTCGTGCAAAAAGCTTATTCAAGTGGGGCTTACAAGCTGGTTGATACAGATGGCATGAGAATCAACCCTATCAATGACAAGTTTTTGAAGAAGTATTATCCTTGAAGTTGCAACGCTCCTTAATGCATGAGCCTAAACTGCATATTCCTACACTCCTGCCCTGCATGAGTCTAAACGGTGTACGACCCACCCAAAAAAATAAGGGGTCCGCTAGGTTGAAAACCTCGAAAGAGGCGGCCTAGGCAAAAGTTAGGACATAAAAAAAAAAGAGGGTTCGCTAGGTTGAAAACCTCGAAAGAGGCGGCCTAGGCAAAAGTTAGGACATAAAAAAAAAAGAGGGTTCGCTAGGTTGAAAACCTCGAAAGAGGCGGCCTAGGCAAAAGTTAGGACATAAAAAAAAAAGAGGGTTCGCTAGGTTGAAAACCTCGAAAGAGGCGGCCTAGGCAAAAGTTAGGACATACAAAAAAAAGAATGTCCGCTAGGTTGAAAACCTCGAAAGAGGCGACCTAGGCAAAAATTAGGACATAAAAAATTAAAATAAATAAATAAATAAATAATAATAAGTCTACCCATTCTGAACTACGGTATGACTTGATCCTCTTCACCGACGTACATAGGCAGCTTAGAGTTTCATTCTGAGTTCAGTCGCATAAGTTCAAAAGATACATAATCCCCCGATCGTTGTCCGAATGAAGTACAATGGAATGTCATTCATTCAATCAGTATTTGAAAATCGAGTTGGGATACCATTCTACTATTAAACTTTAGATCCCATCTGATTTTGAAGGGGGCAAGCCGCTATAGTAAATTGCATGTTCCTACAATAAAATGATTAATGTCTTTTAGGGGTGTTTTCAAGCATTTGCATTAATGTCCGGGGATCCGTTATGCCCTCACGTTCGCCAAACCTTCAAGTTTTTTTTGGTGAGCCTTCACGATGTTTCAAATTCAGTGAGATTTGAACCCAAGATATTTGGTGAGAATGAGATCTTAGTATTTAATTTTTAACAATTAAAAAGGTCTTAAAATCTATAGGCTTCCACACCAAGATACAAAAGTTTGGTGAAGTCGCGCTAATTTGGATTTGTCGGCATATCAGAAATCGAGGTCGACTTTGGAATATAATATGAAACTATCCTTAAGGCATTAAATTTTGCATTTTGGATATGTTATATATTTGGAATTTAAATTTCTAATGTATCAAACGGTTTGTGATTTCGACATTCCTACATCAAGATACAGATATTTTGGTGAAGTTGTGCAAATCCGAAATTGTCGACGTGACAGAATTTAAATTTATATTCAAAATAATATATGGGAGATTCCAAATTTTGGATATGTATTATATCTTGAAGTTTATATTCCAGAAAATTAAACGGTTTATGATTTCGATATTACTACATCAAGATATGATAGTTTTGGTGAAGATGCACAAATATGAAACTATCCACGTATCGGATTTTAATGTTTGGTTCAAAATAATATCTGGGACGATTCTCAAATTATTTGATTCCAAATTTCGGATATGTCCTATATCTTGAAGTCTATTTTTCATAAAATCAAGCGGTTTATGATTTCGATGTTCATACAGCAAGATATAATTTTTTTAGTGAGGCTGCACAAATCTGAAATTTTCAACGTGGTGGAATCTAAAGTTGGTTTCAAAATATTACCCGCGGCGATTCTGAACGTGTTTGATTCCGAATGTTGTATCGAATATTAAAGTCTAGTTTATAAAAGAAAACTAAATGGCTCATATTATTAACGTTCTGAGATATATATCTCCCACCACAAAGGGTGCAAAGATGATGAACAATATTATCCTCAAAGAAGGAGGATGTATTTCCAAATACAGAGAACTTGGAGACATGAACGCCAACGACATTTAAAAAAATATCAAAAATAAGCTAAATTGCATCATGGGGGCATCAATACATCATAATAAACAAAGAACTGTTGATATTGAACCGCAAAGGAAGAAGGGGCATTAATGAAAACGCGTGATACAAAATAAAATAGATAGAGTTTTCATTCCTAAGAAAAGCTGCTAGTTAATCAAATGCGAAAAAAAGGCAGATAAAATACTCCATATTGTGAATACCTAATTTTTGCATGCTTTTAATACTAGTATTTGGATGATTTTAATTGTTTGTGCATTTTTATTTGCATTTCTTCATTAAAAATACCAAAAATATTTTTTACCTTTTATTTGTATATTTTAGTTTTGTATCTTTAAATTATATAAACCAAAACGATTTTTTCTTTTACTTGTATGCTTTGCTTTAGGACTAAATAAAATAATTAGGAGGTTAAGAGTTTGGGCTATTGTATTTTTAATTAAAATTGAGCCAGATTGGCCCAAAACCTGAGCCCAATTCGGCCAGCCTGGTCCAATAAATGGCCTACCAAGACCCGGTCCAAAACAACGTAGTTTCATGATTAAACTACGTCGTTTCATCAAGTAAAACCAAGACTCCATCCTACCCGTCCATTCCCACTTGATCCAACGGCTCAAGACCAATCTCCCACCCAGGTATTTAAACCCCTAAATCCCCCAAATTTTCGCCCTATTTCCTTTATCCCCCTTCTTCTTCTTCTTCTCTCTTCTAACTCTCTCCTTCCTTCCTCAAGACCTAGCCGCCACCGCCTCTCTCCATGGCGGCACCACCGCCTGCCGCCGTTCAAACACCCTCAAAATTTCACCATTCCATCATCTCCCTCTCCTCTCTCCATATCTCCAAACCAAATCCTTCAAACCCCCCTCAAACTCCACGAACTTTAGATCTAAGAAACCTTAGCCGCCACTATTTTTCTCAAATTCGTGAAGTTCCGGCCACCACCACCCTACAATACTTACATCAATGGGTAGGGCTCTTCAAGACCTACCTATTGATGTAAATTTCACCCCAAAAATTCGGCGATGGAATTCCGGCGACCATGCTGCCGCCACCCGCTGCCGCTGCCTCTGCCGCGACCACCTAAGACCACCAGTGCTTCTCCACTCTAGCTTCATCTCGACTTAAAAGCACTCGTTTCCTTCTAGCATGACGCCAAAACTTGTTTGTTTTGGCACCTGCTAAAAGGAAACGTGCGCTTCAATGTTTGTCGGACAGTCACGACTCGTTGTCCACGGCATCTCCTTGTCGCTTGATTCGTCGTCGAATTTCCTCGATTGGTATAAACCTTACTTCTTATTTTTTTAATTTAATTATCTGCCTGATTTTTCGCTTTTGCGATTAGTGTTAGTTTTAAGGGTTTAATTTTTATTAGTGTTGTTGTTATGTATGTGCAATTGAGTATTAGTCCATAATTATTTTTGGTTCTTCGACCTAGCCGGTTATCTATTTTGTATGAATTTGCTAAAAAATGAATTTCAGTTCTTCGACCTAGCCGGTCGAGTGGTTTTTTGTTGTCTATTAAGTTCTGATTTTTTGTTCTTCGACCTAGCCGGTCGATAGTTAAGCCTTTATGTTGATTTCATGAAAAACCAAAAAGATTAGTTGAATTGTTTACATAGTTGTTATTATCGTGATAGTTTAACGATGTTCGTTTAGTTTTCGTTTCGAGCTTTGGCTTGTAAAATTCAGTTTGTTGTTCCATGTTTAGTTTGCACAAGCCGAACTCATTTTAATCTAGTTAGTATGAAATACTTAGTTCGATTACATTTTGAGTCTTGTTTCTACTATGCTAGTTCATATTTGGTTGGAGTTTGAGTGTAGAAGTTTGAATTTCAGTCATGTGTAGATAAAAGTTGAATAGTTGAGTTTGAAAGTACATGGTTGTAGGATATTTTACTGTTAAGCATGCTGGAAATACAACTACTCTGCTTTGTGTCAGTATTTGGTGAAAAAGGATTGTTTTGGCACACAAAGTTAGTCCTTTTGGAAAGATTTTTGGTGAACCAAAAATGTGTCCAAAAGAACTTATTTTCCTACTTAAAGAGGTTATTTTTTCAGAAGAAAAGCAGAACAGGCTGAACATCTTTACACATCCTTTACACTCTAAGAAAATACAACTGAAGAAAAAGGAGAGTTGTTGGAGTTTGCAAAGTACTAAAGATTTTTTCCAGAAAGTTTTTTTTAAAGTCTTGTTGGTTTGGAAGAAGTTGTATAGAAACAACTTCTATCTTTGTCTTTGGTACAAGTTTCTGGGTTTCTGTTTGTTACGGGCTTGCTATTGTCTGCTCCAAGTTGCTGTTATTTGTTTGCTGTAATTTTCGACACACTTGTTGTGCTCATTGGATAGTGGATAACAAAGTCCATCCCTATCGCCTTCTTTGCTGTTTCTGCAGTCTAGGTACTCTTCTTAACACTATAATATAGTTTTTCATGATATGAATTAAATGAGGAAGACTTCATTACTTGAAATCATTTTAGTTTCTT
>MDKI01027984.1:0-14025 GCA_005239505.1 Nicotiana paniculata | reverse complement strand
TCCAACGAACGTCTGAATGCCTGTAGTTCCTTCACAAAAGTTGTTCCTTACATCCTAAGCTTCTCAAACACTATATATATGTAGCTTATACGCACCTATAAACAGTTCATAATTGAGTTTAAATTGGCAGATTTTCCATATGATCCTAACTTGACGAAACGTCCGTAGAACTTTGTAAAAACGATCATAAAATAGTCCGAAGATGATTACCTTGGAAAAAAAAGTATAAATCTTGAAGAACCAGAAAGAACAACAAATTCATATATTCCAAAAATAGCTCCAAACACAGCTAATAGAAGGGGAAAACAATTGCAAAGCGTCGAGATTGCGTTTCTAGGCACAGGGGCAAACTTTAACGATAGAAATCGTTAACAACGCACCTTAATCACTCAAGAACACCATGGAATCCTCTCTTCACCTTTATCACTGTTTTGGGACGAAGATGAAATGTTTTGGGGTCTTAAAAGTTGGATTTTCCGACTTATACTACTTGTTTGACCCGACCCGGTTCGCAACCCGGTTTCAGCCCGGACAGTCCGTGGTAAAATAGTCATAGCTTCTTACTCCGATGTCGGTTTGATGTGAAGTTTTATTGGTTGTAAACTAGACTTGTAGACCTTCGATTAGATAGTTTGTGGGTTGCATAACTCTTTATATATTGGGAGAAACAATCTGATACATTTGACTCAATGTTTTCAGTGTTATTCTCCCAATGTGCTATACCCAATCATATATACCTAATATAACAACGCCATGTTACGTATATTACGTAAGAGAAGAGAAAAAAATTACATGAATACCGGTTATATGCTAAATTCTCTAAATGTGAATTTTGGCTAACTTCTGTAGCTTTTCTTGGTCATGTTATTACCGGCGATGGTATCAAGGTTGATGGCCAAAAGATTGAAGCTGTGATGACTTGGCCGAGGCCCTTGAATCCGACAGAGGTTCGTAGCTTTTTAGGCTTGGCAGGGTATTACCGAAGGTTTGTAGAGGGATTTTCCTCTATCTCTGCACCATTGACGAAACTGACACATAAGGGAGCTAAGTTTCAGTGGACTGAGGCATGTGAACAAAGTTTTCAGGAGCTAAAGAATAGGCTTACTACGGCACCTG
Organism: Nicotiana paniculata; assembly: GCA_005239505.1. Classification (NCBI taxonomy): domain Eukaryota; kingdom Viridiplantae; phylum Streptophyta; class Magnoliopsida; order Solanales; family Solanaceae; genus Nicotiana; species Nicotiana paniculata. The sequence continues at coordinate 12,909 of MDKI01027984.1, read as the reverse complement.
TGTTGACTCTTTCGGATGGAACCGAGGGTTATGTTATATATTGTGATGCCTCGAGAATTGGCCTAGGTTGTGTTCTTACGAAGATGAAATGTTTTGGGGTCTTAAAAGTCGGATTTTCCGACTTATACTACTTGTTTGACCCGACCCGGTTTCAGCCCGGACAGTCCGTGGTAAAACACTCATAACTTCTTACTCCGATGTAGGTTTGATGTGAGGTTGTTTTGGTTGCAAACTAGACTCGGTGACCTTCAATTAGGTAGTTTGTGCGTCCCATAAATTTTTATATATTGGGAGAAATGATCTGATACATTTGACTCAAAGTTTGGAAAATTTATTAGAGAAATTCACGATAACTTTTGCCGACCTTTATTTCGCAACTAGCTTGACCCAAAAACTTTATATGTCACCAGTGTGATATTATAATACCTCCTAACACATTATTCTTAGCATATTAGACAGTCTTAGTCTTATCCCACAGGTGCAAGTTAACTTAAACCTTCCGAATGCGTGAGGTGCTACCCGAGCCATTTCTTTAACCACGAACCTTTGTTTAAGGGATTCCTTTGACGTAAAGCTTTAGTTTAGCTCCTTGATATTACCACACATTTTCAGTCTTATTCTCCCAATGTGCTATACCCAATCATATATACATAATATAACAACACCACGTTACGTATATTACGTAAGAGAAGAGAAAAAAAAACACATGGGGTCTCACAGTTTGCTTACATGATTTCGATTTGTACTCGTTACTTCCATTTATTTTTGTTACACTTGCAAATTTCTAACTCTTTTAACAAATAAGGAAAAGTTACCACTTAATATTTAAACGGAAAATCACTAGTTTGATCAGTGTTAGCTTGCCTAACAATGCTGTTGGGCGCCATCACAGCCTGTAATGGAAATTGGGTCGTGACAACATGGTATCAGAGCACTAGGTTCATGTAGGTCTCACAAGTTATGGGCAGACCTGGTAGAGTCTTGCGGATCGGTACAGAGACGTCTATACTTATCTACGAGAGGCTATAGGGTGTTAGGAAACTACTTTTTATTCATCTCTTATCGTGTAGTTGATGGTATGCTAAGTTCCTTTCTCTTATTATCTCATAGATTGTGAGAATGTGTGAAATAGACATTCCGGACCCAGGATGAGCTGCTCCCCCTGTTGCTAGAGGCCGAGGTAGAGTTGGGGGGAGCGCACTGGCCCGAGGTAAGGGACGAGGACGTCCCAGAGTTATCCCAGTTGCATCACCGGCGGATCCAGTAGATGATCCCATTATTAAGAAGTAGGTCGAGGTGCCCGTAACAGAGCCTGCCCCGGTAGATTTCATGACAACACCGGGCTTTCAGGAGGTCATGGGCCATATGCTGCGGTTCATGGATTCTATGACCCAAGTCGATTTATTTCCAGCATACCCAGCCACATCTTTGTTGATACCCAATTTTTCCCATATATATTTTAAAATACATATATACTTTCAAAATAGTGCATGAGCATCAACCATTATTTTTCCATAATTTTCTGTAATTTTTAAAGGATTTTTAATTAATTTATTCCAGCATTTTATTATCTAAATAATTACTAATTGCATCACAAATAATTTTATAATGACTTATTACTTAATTTTTATCATTTATATTCGTATTGAGCTTTAATCATTTTATGCATAATCATATTTACATCTTTAGACTATAATTGCAATAACTTTGCAAGAATAGCCCATATATGCATAATTACATTATTTACACAGAAAATAACTTTTTTATATTTTTATAGTATTAAGTAAATATTTTAAATCATTTTCACATACAAATGGCATTTTTATCATTTATTAATTATTTTTATAAATTATTTTATTAGTTTAATTAGGTATTTAAAACATAGCCCTTTTTTAATTAATTTTCGGACCTACCCAGCCCAATACTAACCAGCCCAATCACCCTAACCCAATACATCAACCCGACCTAACCCAGACCCGTACCCGTCCAATAACCCGCCTGGCCACAAAATTCTAATCCTGGCCGTTGATCTCAGAGGATCGACGACCCCTAATCCTCCGCCCCTTCTAAATATACCAAACACCTCTAAACCCTAAAACATTTCCCCCACCCGCCGTCTTCTGATCCTCTCCTCTCCTCACCCTCTCAAACCTAGCCCGCCGTCACTTTTTCCCTTTGATTCATGGGATCCTCTCTTGATTCCCTACCTTATTTGGCTTTGTTTCTGTACTTACTACCCACCTTTGATGTTATTTGACTCATCTGCCTCAAATGGCAAGTGTTCAAAGAAACTCGAACCAGGTCTGGTTCAAAGTCTCTCATATCTCAGCTATTTACGTCTGTGTTCATTCCAATACTTTTGAGTACGAATATTTTCGTATCTCTGGTTCAAACCAGATTTTGGTTCATTCTGGTTCGCTTTAATGTTATTATTTACCAAATCTGGCTATTTTTGGTTGAATCTGTTACTTATCTTAAACATAGGGTTCAGATCTTTCTGAAACAACTTTATGTTTGTTTTCGTATTTCTCCTTTAAAATTTCAATACTTATGTCTCTATATTTTCTAGTATTTTTCTATTTTTATTTATGATCGATCTTGTCTACCCTAGAATTATGATTGTGATTTACAAATTTTTCCAAAAAATGTTTTAACCTTTAGTGGTTTTCCTTTGTTGACCGATTTTACTTACTTTAATTTGTTCCATCTATATGCCTTTGTGTTTCTGCCTATTTTCTTAGGGTTCCGATTATTTGATTGTTCCTTTTACTGTTTCTGCTTATTTATCTTTAACTCTGGCGTTAATTGCTAATTGATTTCACTTACCCCAAATTAGGGTTTGAAATCAGTCTTCCTTTTTGTATAGTACTGATGTTTACTTATTCGATTTACCTATTCTTACCTTATTTGGACTAGTATTTGATTGTTAACTTGTCATACTTCCCTTAACCTTACTGGCCTGATTTTATGTTTTGTTAATTGAAGCCGACTTCTAATTGATTATGGAATTATTTCTTTACCTTATTTAATCTAGTACCTGACTACTGATTGATTCCATATAATGTTTTCCTTTAATTAAGTGACACTAGCCTGATTTTATGTTATTCTGTCTTGTTAATTGATTTATGCGAACTCTAATTGATTGTTAATTTATTCTCATACCTTATTTGTGTAGGATTAATTCATTACCTTATTTGTCTACTTCATTGAGTGCTATTTAAACCCCCTTCCTCATTCCCTTTAGACAACTCTCGAACTCTCCTATTCTCACAAAACTTAAGCTCTCTTTGTTCTCTTGTTCTGATTTCTGCACTAAGTGGCTATTATTTGGACGGCTGAAAGCCAAGGCCAAATTCTTTGAAATTTAACTACTATTGCATTCTTACTTGCTTTCTTCTGAGCTGGTATGCCCTAACTCTTGCTATTCTGTTCTCTGTGCTTTATTCGACAAGTTTGTTTCAATCCTCAACATAATTCTGTCTTTTATATGATTACATGTTAACTTAAGACAAAGTTACTTCAAATAATGTGAACTCTTTCCTAAGTTAGTTTTAATGTACATTTTGTTTCTTGTTCTGAACTTTGCCAGATATTGTAAGCATGTAACCAAAATACATTTGTGGTTTAATTCATAGGTCATGTCTGTTTCTGTCTCTGTGTTTAAGCCATGATTATTTTAAATACTAGCATGAGTATCTAGCTTAATCAGATATCATCCTGTTTGATTATGTGCTGAACATGAACTTTGTTTGCTTCTTGGTGCAGTCAACCTGTAACTCTGTGTTCTGAACTTTCTTCTGAAATTGAACTATTTTAAAACTTGCCCCTTACACTTTATGAATTGGTTTTCAAACTCCTACTCTTAGTCATTTAGGTTCTCACGAGCCCCGGCCCAGTGTGAGCACTGCCTAGGGTCCTTGAGACTCCTCCGAACTCTGACACATTGGGGCTGGTGTTCCAATCTTTTATATCGTTCTGAATGGGGTTCTGGTGTGAGCATTGCCTGGGGTCCCTGAGGCCCTTAGAAACTTTGACACACTGGAAGCCTGATTTTAATGTACCATGGATGGATCACTACTATGCTCCCAAGCTGTTATGTTTGAAAGCCTGGTTCCCAAGTTTAGATTGAGCCTATGAAGGCTCCCTATAGTGTAATTGTTACTATTGTGTAATTCATTCGATATTCTGGGCTGTAATAACAGATTTGGGGTTTATTAGAAAAAGCTGGGGGAGGGGGGGGGGGGTTCTTATATCCTTGTTAAAAACTAGGTAGAAATCCTGCCTATAGGATTTAATTGTGCTGATTGAATTATGTGAGTACTAGACTGTGTTTAGAGATCCTTCCTATATGATTTTCTTGATAATTTTGATTCTGTGTTTTCACAGTTGCATACTAGAGATCCTGCTTATAGGACTTTTCGTTTAATTCTACATTAGAAATCATGTTCATAGGATCTACGCATGTTTTCAACTAAATGTGCATTAGTGACCATGCCTATAGGATCTTTGTTTGTTTAATTTGATTATATTTCATGGCAATATGTTTAATTTATGTCCAAATACGATTAATAGATGTCATGTCTATAGGAATTAAAAATAAGTTTAAACCTAGAAATCATACCTATAGGATTTAAAGCTAATAGATATCATACCTATAGGGGGAAATCAGTTTCAAACTTAGAAATATTGCCTATAGGGTTTAAACCAACTCATCAATTAGAAAGCATGCCTATAGGGGGTTAAATCAATTCAGCAATTAGAAAGCATGCCTATAGGATTTTCAAAGGGAATAAAACCTGTCTTTATGAGTTAAAATTAGTACTACACTTATAAACTCGTAGAAATCATGCCTATAGGATCCTGTTAATCAATTCTGAATTCAATCGATTTTGGCCATCACTTAGGCAATCTGTAGGACTCACTAATGATTATGGGCTTAAAATTATGACACATTGTTGCATGAAGTGCCCAGATTCATGCTGAATAAAATCAGTAGGCAAACAAATAGGTCCCAATGCTAGCCTTAATAAAACTGCCTTTATATTCTGTTTCTGCTCACGTAGATATCCTGCCTATAGGATTCTAAAATTAACAAAGTTTGCTGATTCAATTGCGTGCTTTTGTTATCTACGTGTGGAGGTCAATGTGAGCCCTTATTTGTTCTTTATTTGAAAGTCCTATTTGTCTTTTGTTTCTTACCTAGATTTCTCATTTTTAAGTAAAATAGGTCGGTCTAGAACCATCGTAAATAGAAGTCCTATTACCTCCAGGGCCATAGTTAAGGGATGGTAGAGCACGCATAAGGAACGATCTAGAAGCTACTAGAACGCTCAGGTAACAACTTAAAGATAGTAATTGGGTAGTAAGGAAATGATAGCCCGTGCGCTAATTGTAACGACCCGGTAGGTCTTTTTGAGAGTTAGAACCCCGATACCCAAATGACTTCTTTCCCCATGTCTATTTCTGCTTTTGGGACTTGTCGGAATGTTGAGTGGTGAAATTCGGAGAGTTTTTGGACACATAGTCCTTATATGTGAGTTTAAGCTTGAGAAACCGGACCGTAGTTGGAACTGTGTGAAGACGGGTTCGGAATGGGATTCCATCGACTCCGTTAGCTCCATTGAGTGATTTCAGAGTTATGAGCGTGTCCGGAATGTGTTTTCAAGGTCTGTAGTAGATTTAGGCTTCAATTGGCGAAAGTTAGAATTTATGCGATTTCAGCCGATAGGTGAAAATTTTGATATCTGGCTTGGAATGGAATTCCGAGAGTGGCTGTAGGTCCGTTGTGTCATTTGTGACCTATGTGTAAAATTTGAGGTCATTCTGACTAGTTTGATATGTTTCGGCATCGGTTGTAGATTTTGGAAATTTCATAAGTTCTTAGGATTGAATCCATGTATAATTGGTGATTTTGGTGTTATGTGATGTGTTTTGGAGGCTCGACTAAGTTTGGATAAGGTATTAGGACTGGTTGGTAAGTTTGGTTGAGGTCCCAGGGGCCTCGGGGATGTTTCAGATGCTCAACGGGGGATTTTTGGAACTTGGAAACAGCTGAACCATTGTTTGTTCTGGTGTCTCACACTTGCGGACGGGGAACCACAAGTGCGGACACACAGGTGCGAATGAGGGGCTCGCAGGTACGGGCTTAGTCAAGGTCAACGAGTTCTCGCAGGTGCGGTCTGGGTTCCGCATGTGCGGAGCCGCAGATGCGGCCCAGTCACTGCAGGTGTGGCCCAATGACTGCAGGTGCAGTCCCTGTCCTTTTAGTGAGTTTTCGCACGTACGATGGATTTTCCGCAAGTGCGGTCCAAGGGGCAGAGGTGCAGGATCGCTGGGCAGTTTATATAAAATTCGAGGGCTTGAAATTCATATCTTCTAAAATGATTTGGAGCTCGGGAGTAGGCGATTTTGAGTGGATTTTGAGGAGAAGATTCATAGGTAACAATTCCTAACCTTATTTCACTTGTATATCATTAATCTATAGCAATTTATTCCATGCAATCAATGAATTGGGTGAAAAATCATGAAAATGGGAAGAAGTTTCCCCAAATAGAAATCCGAAAATTTAATGAGATTTTGACGTCGGTTTTCGATGATTCTTGTTCGAGTGAGTTCGTGAGTGAATGGGTGTTCCAATATTGTAACTTTCACTCGATTCCGAGATGTGGGCCCGAGGGACTTTTTGGGCACTTTTTCTAATATCGCGTATTAGCCTCGAACTTATTAGATATTTTGATTCCTTAAAGTGATATTTACATTATGCAATCAAATTGAATATATTTGGGCCATTCAAAGTCGGATACTCGTGGCAAGAGCGTGGTGCAGTCGAGGTAAGTGGCTTGCCTAACTCTGTGTTGGGGAATTCCCCTTAGGCTATTTTTTATACTATTTTATGTTGTTTGGGCGTCGTGTATATAAGGTGACGAGTATGTACACGAGCCGTTGTTACTAAAGCTCCCTTTTTCCCTCCATGACATAAATCATTTCATTCCTATTTCATTGTCTCATGTATTGACTATGTAGTTTAGATTAGGAAGGAGCATGTCTACCTGTTTTACTTGAACTTCCCCTAGTTGTTACTATGTGCACCATGTTTAGGTAGTTTTATCCATATTTTTTCCTGTGATTTTTCCTGAACAGTTTAAATAAATTGTATCGAGTATTTGTGCTGCAATGCATATTTAAATTGGGAGTATATACGAGATTCCGGAAGCTTTCCGCCTGTACTGCATTGCATATTTAAATTGGGACTATGGACGAGATTTTGGAAGCTTTCCCCCATGTACTGCATTGAATATTTAAATTGGGACTACGGACGAGATTCCGGGAGCTTTACCCATGTACTGCATTTCATATTTAAATTGGGACTACGGACGAGATTCCGTGAGCTTTCCCCCTGTACTACATTGCATATTTGTTACTGTGAGATACACTGTGCTGAGCTGAGGGCTCCCTATTTCTATTTTATTTTTGCAAATTCTTTGTACAGATTTTCTTTAGCTTATTATATCTCTCTGTTCAATTTTAACTGTTTTTACTATCAAAATCCAGTAGAGCCTTAATCTGACCTCGTCACTACTCGACTGGGGTTAGGCTTGGCTCTTACTGGGTACCAATTTGTGGTGTACTCATGCCTTTCCTACGCATGTTTTCCATGTGCAGATCTAGGTACCAGCACTTCGTTTCGTGGCTAGGGGTCCGAGAAGCAGCTTCCAGGAGATCAAAAGGTAATTGTGCCGCGTTCGCAATGACCTTCGAGTCACCTTCCACTCATGACTTAGATAGATTTTTCATGTATTCCCTCACGTTGTATAGAGCTATTTTGAGACAGAGCTTGTGACTAAAGTGATATTCTAGTTTTTGGGAAGTTGTATTCTGTACGCGCCAAGTGGCGATGTTTCATTTGTATACTTACTTTATTCCGTCTTTATTTTATTGCTTATATTTAATATATGTTCCGCAATTAGTCTTACCTAGTCGTAGAGACTAAGTTCCATCATGATGCCTTTCGGAGGGTAAATCGGGTCGTGACAAGTTGGTATCAGAGCGTCTAGGTTCATTGGAGTCACAAGTCACAAGTCGGTTTATTAGAGTCTCGCAGATCAGTGCAGAGACGTCCATATCTATCTTCGGGAGGCTATGTAACTGTTAAGAACAATCATATTTCTTTTATTTCCTTGTCGTGTGAGTTATTGACATCAAGAAAAAAAAATTTTATAATTCTATTCTATTCTTTCCCACAGATGGTGAGGACCCGTACCGGAAAGACCGACGACGAGGCACTCGAGCCCCCTGCCAGAGCCGCTAGAGGCCGGGGTCGGGGTAGAGGACAACCACACGGTGCAGCCCGAGCACCGATGAGAGCAGCGACAGAGGAGCCTATAGCAGCCCCAACTAGAGAGCCAACATAGGAGGTCCCTATTGCTTCTCCAGCCTTACAGGAGACTTTAGCTCAGTTCATGAGCATGTTCAGTTCTCTAGCTCAGGCTGGACTACTCCCGATAGCTCCCGCTACATGCCAGGCCGGGGGGAGGAGCACAAACTCCCGCAGCCCGTACCCCTGAGCAGAGGGTCCATGATGGGCAGGTCCCTGAGTATATTCCTATGCCCCCAGCGGCTCCAGTTCAGCATGATGCTAGGATAACTGCTTCTGAGGCCGAGCAACTCCGACTTGAGAGGTACACGAAGTACCACCCACCTACTTTCAGCGGACTAGCTTCAGATGACGCTCTGGGATTTCTTTAGAAGTGTCATCGTATTCTCTGCACTATGGGCATTGTGGAGACCAATGGGGTTTCTTTCACCGCTTTCCAGCTAAGGGGAGCGGCATATCAGTGGTGGCAGGCCTATGAGTTGAGTAGTCCGGACGAGGCAGCCTCACTCACTTGGACTCAATTTTAAGAGATGTTTCTAGTAGAGTATGTCCCTCAGAGCCTCAGGGATACTTGGCGCGCGGAGTTCGAGCAGTTGCGCCAGGGTACTATGACTGTGTCGGAGTATGCAGTCCGTTTTAGCGAGTTAACTCGGCATGCACAAGCCTTGGTTGCCACAGTCAGAGAGCCGGTTCACTATTTCATTGAGGGACTCCATCCTAGTATTTGGACTAGTATGGCTAGAGAGTTGGAGATGGATATCACTTACCAACAGGCAGTGAGTATTGCCAGGAGCGTAGAGGGCATGTTCGCCCGGGACAGAGAGGAGAGAGAGGCTAAGAGGTCTCGAGAGACTGGCCATTTTTTAGGAGCTCATGCACCAACAGCACAATACGGTAGGGGTTTTGTGGGTTGCCCTGTTCATTCAGCCCTTCCAGCAGCTAGTGGTATTCCAGCTCCTCCTAGACCTCAAGAGTCCTATTATTCCTCCTAGTTCGAGGTACTATTTACAGCCAACCCAGCAGGCCAGCTCCTATTCAGTCTCAGCTGTAACGTCCTCCGAGGGGTTGTTTTGAGTGTGGTGACACTCGTCACGTGATTAGAGATTGCCCAGGGCCAGGAGGGGTGCACTTCCACAGTCTTATTAGCCTCCACGTGCTCCGCTGGGTCCTCCGGCTATTCTTCCAGCCCCAGCTGCCACTCCACCTCCTCAGTCAGCTCGAGGTGGGGGTCGGGGAGGTAGAGGCCGCTCTAGAGGGGGAGGTCAGGCTGCCCTTCCAGCCTGTTCCGAGGTTGTTGCTTCAGACCCACTCATCATAGGTATTGTCCCTGTCTGCCATAGGGATGCATCAATATTATTTGATCCAGGCTCTACGTATTCATATGTGTCCTCTTATTTTGCTCCACATCTGGGGATATCTTGGGATGCTTTGAGTTCCCCTGTTTATGTATCTACTCCTGTGGGAGACTCTCTAGTTGTGGACCACGTATATCGGTCGTGTTTGATTTCTCTTAGTGGTTTTGAGACCAGTGCTGATTTATTATTACTCAACATAGTAGATTTTGATGTTATCTTGGGCATAGACTGGTTGTCACCCCATTTTGCTATTATTGATTGTCACGCTAAGACCGTGACGCTGGCTATTCCAGGCTTGCCGAGATTAGAGTTGAGAGGTACCTTAGAGTATACTCCCCGTAGGGTCATTTTGTTTCTTAAGGCTCAGCGGATGGTTGAGAAGGGGTGTGATGCGTACTTGGCCTATGTGAGAGATGTCAGTGTTGATACCCCTCCAGTTGAGTTAGTCCTAGTAGTGAGGGGCTTTCCTTATGTAATCCCAGCTGATTTTCCGGGTATGCCGCGCGGTAGAGATATTGATTGCGGCATTGATTTGTTGCCGGGCACTAAGCCCATTTCTATCCCTCCTTACCGTATGGCTCCTCCTGAGTTGAAGGAGCAGTTACAGGAGTTTCTTGATAAGGGTTTCATCAGACCCAGTGTATCACCTTGGGGCGCTCCAATATTATTTGTGAAAAAACATGATGGTTTTATGCGTATGTGTATTGATTATCGGCATTTGAACAAGGTCACCGTGAAGAACAGGTATCCCTTGCTTCGCATTGATGATTTATTCAACCAACTATAGGGTTCTAAGGTATTCTCCAAGATTGACTTGCATTCTGGATATCATCAGTTAAAGATTCGGGAACCGGATACCCCAAAGACTGCCTTCAGGACCAGATATGGTCACTATGAGTTTCTTGTTATGTCATTTGGGCTGACCAATGCCCCAACAACTTTTATGCATTTGATGCAGAGTGTGATCCGGCCTTATCTTGATTCCTTCATCATTTTGTTTATTGACGACATTCTGGTTTATTCCCGATCACGGAAGGATCATGAGCAACACTTGAGGACTGTGCTTCAGACTTTGAGGGAGAAGATAATGTATGCAAAATTCTCTAAATGTGAGTTCTGGCTTGATTCAGGGGCATTATTGGACCATATAGTGTCTTGGGATGGGGTCAAGGTAGATCCAAAGAAGGTGGAGGTGGTACAGAGTTGGCCTAGACCGTCATCAGCTACGGAGATTCGTAGTTTCCTTGGTTTGGCTAGGTACTATTGCTGTTTTGTGGAGGGATTTTCATCTATTGCAGCACCGATGACCAGGTTGACTCAAAAGGGTGCTCCGTTCAGGTGGACTGAGGAGTGTGAGGAGAGCTTTCAGAAGCTCAAGACAGCCCTGACTACATCTCTAGTGTTGGTATTGCCTACGGGTTCAGGGTCCTATACCGTCTATTGTGATGCTTCAAGGATTGGCCTCGGAGTGGTGTTGACGCAAGACGGTAGGGTGATTGCCTACGCGTCCAGATAGTTGAAGGTGCATGAGAAGAACTATCCAGTTCAGGATCTCGAGTTGGAAGCGATTGTTCACGCCCTGAAGATAAGGCGTCATTATTTATACGGTGTTCCCTGTGAGATTTTCACTGATCACCGGAGTTTGTAGCACATATTCAAGCAGAAGGACCTCAATTTGTGCCAGCGGAGATGGTTGGAGTTGGTAAAGGACTATGACATCACTATATTATACGACCCGGGGAATGCCAACATGGTGGCTGACGCCTTGAGTCTCCGGGTGGAGAGTTTGGGGAGTTTGGCATATCTTACGGCAGTTGAGAGGCCCTTAGCCTTAGATATTCAGTCCTTGTCCTCTCAGTATTTGAGGTTGAATCCTTCAGAGCCTTGTTGGGTTTTAGCTTGTGTGGTGGCTCGGTCTTCTCTTTATGACCGAATTCGAGAGCGCTAGTATGATGATCCCCACCTTCTGGTTCTTCAAGACAGGTTTAGGCGAGGTGACGCTAGGGATGTAACTATAGGGGATGACGGTGTGATGAGGATGCATGGTCGGATCTGTGTGTCCAATGTTGATGGGCTTCGGGAGTTGATTCTTGAGGAGGCCCATAGCTTGTGGTATTCCATTCATCCGGGTATCGCGAAATTGTAACAGGATATGAGACAACACTATTAGTGGAGAGGGATGAAAAAGGATATCGTGGAGTTTGTGGCCAAGTGTCTCAACTGTCAGCAAGTCAAATATGAGCATCAGAGACCGGGAGGGTTACTTCAGCAGATTCTTCCAGAGTAGAAGTGGGAGCGGATCACCATGGACTTTGTGGTTGGACTTCCTCGGACTTTGAAAAAGTCCTATGCTATTTGGGTGATTGTGGATCGGCTGACCAAGTCATCCCATTTCATTCCGGTGTTGACTACATACTCTTCCGAAAGGTTGGCGGAGATTTATATCATGGAGATTGTTCGCCTCCATGGTATTCCAGTATCTATCATTTCAGAGAGAGGTACACAGTTCACTTCATGGTTATGGAGATTCGTTCAGCAAGAGCTAGGCACCGGGGTAGAGTTGACTACAACCTTTCACCCTCAGACGAACAGGCAGTCCGACCGCATGATTCAGATTCTTGAGGACATGCTCCGTGCCTGTGTGATGGACTTCGAAGGGTCATGGGAACGATACTTTCCCCTTGCAGAGTTTTTCTTATTATAACAGCTACCAGTCCAGCATTCATATGGCATCGTATGAGGCTTTGTGTGGTAGACCGTGCCGGTCCATGGTGGGATGGTTTGAGCCGGGCGAGGCCCGATTGTTGGGTACAGATTTGGTGCAGCACGCACTGGATAAGGTGAAGGAGATTCAGGAGAGACTTCGCACAGCTCAGTCCAGGCAGAAGAGTTATGCGGACCGGAAGGTTCGTGATTTGGCATTTATGGCTGGTGATCGGGTTTTGCTTCGCGTATCGCCTATGAAGGGCGTCATGAGGTTCGGGAAGAAAGGTAAGCTGAGTCCGAGATTTATTGGCCCTTTTAAGGTGTTGCAGCGTCTTAGGGAGGTTGCTTATGAGCTAGCCCTGCCTCCCAACCTAGCAGGAGTTCATCCGGTATTCCACGTATCTATGCTCCGGAAGTACCACGGTTTGGCTGGGTACTATCGCTGTTTTTGTGGAGGGATTTTCATCTATTGCA
>ML321826.1:0-10751 GCA_005239505.1 Nicotiana paniculata | reverse complement strand
CTCCTCATGTTGTTTCAAAAGGCACTTCATCATATCCTCGATCCTTTTCAGGTCATCATCACTAGGTTCTTTATTTCTATTAACTTCATAAGAAAAAGAAGAACCATCAAAGTAAGGGGTTGGGGGAATATAAGAAATATAAGCACAACCATGAAAGTGACCATCTTGACCACCACACATATCACACACATTCCACACATAAGATTGAGTTGGTGCACATAACTCGCTCTCCGAAATATTTTGATAATTTTGCCCTGGGTGGTTTCCTCCATAATATGCATAACGAGGATCAAAAGTAGAATTACCAACATCCAAACTCTCATAATTCCATGATGCCATATTTTTTTCAAATTAACAAATACATGATGCCATGTTTTTTTTCAAATTAAAAAATACAACTAAAATAAATAAAATAAAAATCAAATACTAAAAAAAATCAAACTTGAAAGCTAGAACTATGTACACCTACAGCTACAATATGTATGAAATCACAGAAAATCGACTATACTTAAGAATTTTCCTTCAACTACACTTGATAATACCGTTAAGTCCCCGGCAACGGTGCCAAAATTTCATCACGCTCAACTATGTCTAATACAAGACTAAGCGGGTGTTGCAAATATAATCCAGGGTATTATGCCANCACCCGAAGTATCGTTATTTCTAATCCAACTTCTAAACCCTCGGTTATGACTTTCGTCTATACTCCGGGAGTAATGTTGTTCAAACAACTACCTAAATATGCACTCTCTCTCAAGTATATACATAATAAATAGGAACAACTAATTGAGGGCCCTTCAATCAACTACAACAAGAACGTAGATGAACAAATAAAGATTAATCAACCAATCAAAACTATATTAATATCACAATAAGTTTATCCCCCAACGGGTTCCACCAAAACCCTAGATTAAGAAATTAGCTAATCATGCTCATAATAATCAACTCCAAAATAATTTGCATAATTAAACTACAAAGTAATGAATGAAAGATGTAAAAATCAATGTTTTGCTTCTCTGAGTAGTATTCCACAGGGGTCTCTTGTCTCTAATGGCATCCCCCCTCCTTCAAGTTGTGTTTTTGGGTCTATTTATATATTTAGGACAAACCCTAAATGTTTAGGAGACTTCTATTCAAACCGGGAAACACTTAAAATCTTCAAAACTCAGATTGGACCAGACCAGGGACCTGGCTTTTGGCCCAAACGCCTGGATAAAGCCAGGCCAGGCCTGGACTTAAGGCTCAAACACTTGGATAAAGCCAGGCCAGGCCTGACCTTAAGGCTCAAATGCCCGGTTATAGCCCGGTGCACTCCTCTTCGCCTCTTGAGTGTATTTTTGACGTTTATGCATCCATTTAGCTCGGCTTCCATCTCCAATTCACCTACACATGAAATAGACTCAATTATGCACATACAAAGTGTATTTTTATCATTAACGCACATAAAATGGAAGGCACATAATGTGTTAAACCATGAATTCTAGCCACACATCAGTAGAGTTAGGGCTTTTGGAATATTGGGGAGTTCAACCTCGTTTAGGGGTCGGATTTCAAAACAAATTGTATATTCGGGTTCGTGGGGGAATGGGTGATCGGGTTTTGGTCCGAACCTCGAGTTTGGACCAAGCGGGCCCGGGGTCGAATTTTGGTATTATTGGAAGAATGATGGGAAATGCATATTTAGTCTTTGGGATTGAATTATTGAGTCATTATTGATATTTTTGAGTCAATTATGTCTAGATACTATCGTTTCGGAGTTGGATTCGAGAGGAAAAGCAGTGCTAGACTTGATTTGGATTCTTGGAATCGAGGTAAGTGTTTGGCCTAACCCTAGCTTGAGGGAATAGGTGTTGAGTCATATGTGCTACATGTTATTATAATGTTCAATGTATAGGTGAGGTGACGAGTTCCTATACCTTGTTGTCAAGCATGCCCGTGAGTCATATCTTAGGGTATATGTGTTTTTCTTCGATATCCACTGTGTTATGAAGTAGCTTCTATTTTGGAGATTATTCAATTGTTGGAAAATACTTTGTTGGGCATACTGTTGATTAGTTGTTTGGTTGAGGATTGTTTTCGGTTATGTTGTACGTTCAGCGAGATTGGTTATAGCTGGGTCCCTTGCCGGGACGGTGATATTTCTGTTATTGTTCCCTTGCCGGGACGGTGGTATTTCTATTATTGTTTCCTTGCCGGAATGATGTAAAATATTGTTTTGTATTGTGGTACTTCCTTGCCAAATTGTTGTTCTGATTATTGTTGGGTAAGGAAGAGTGTAAAACACGAAGGGTGATGTCGTGCCATGATTTATATTAAAAGCACGAAGGGTGATGTCGTGCCATGATTTATATTAAAAGCACGAAGGGTGATGCCATGCCCTGATTTATATTAAAAGCACGAAGGGTGATGCCGTGCCATGAAATGAGAGATAATGCACGAAGGATAATGTTGTGCCATGATATTGTGAGGTAAAATCACGAAGGGTGATGCCGTGCACTTGTTTTGGTGAGAATGAGATTAAAACTCGAAGGGTGATGCCGTGCACTTGTTTTGGTGAGAATGAGAGTAAATCACGAAGGGTGGTGCCGTGCACTTGTTTATTCCCTGTTGTTATTCTGATACTAGACGGTTGCCATGTTTTGTTACTCAATAAGTGTTTTTCCCCTTTGTACCCTGGCATGTTCTTCCCGTATTTTGTACTTAACTGTTTACTTCCTGCCGTTAGTTATATTATATATTATTGAATTGCACAGGTGGTTATTATTTGTCGTGTCCTAGCCTCGTCACTACTTCGTCGAGGTTAGGCTCGGCACTTACTCAGTACATGGGGTCGGTTGTACTGATGCTACACCTACACTTCTTTATGTTGTGCAGATTACGGTACCGGACCTGGTGGACAGTGATTGAGGGAGTGTCCTTCAGTCCACAAGCGACACTAAGGTAGCCCTGCAGGCGTCCGCAGGCCTTGGTGTCACCTCCTATCTCATTCCTCTTTATTACTGTCTTCTCTTGTACTTCCGAGACAGTTGTATTGTTTTGTTCAGACTTTGTTTTTAGTAAATATCTTAGACTGTTCGTGAATTTGTGACACCTGTCTTAGGGGATTTTTAAGGAAATTTTTGTACGAATTATTATTTAAGATTTGTTGAATTTCTTACCTTTCGCTTTCTCATATCTATTTGTTCTTACATGTCACTTCTAAATATGCTAAATAGAAAAGGAATAATTTGGAATAACTAGTAACGTTGGCTTGTCTAGCAAGTTTAATGTTAGACGCCATCACGGCCTGAAGGTGGGATTTCGGGTCGTGACAAGTTGGTATCAGAGCGCTAGGTTGCTTAGGTCTCACAATTCACGGACAAACTTGTTGAGTCTGAGGGATCGGTATGGAGACGCTTGTACTTATCCCCTAGAGGCTGCAAGGTTAGGAATAACTTCACATTTCTTCTTCTCTGTCGTGCGGTTTGAATTCTAAATGCTAACTAATTTTCTATTATATTCTCTCGCAAAAGGCGAGAACGCGTGCTTCCTCATCTACCGATCAGCATCCCGACTCTCCTATTGCAGCTCCTATGAGGGGCCGAGGCCGAGGCAAAGGCAGGGCTCAGCCCAGAGCAGTAGCCCCAGTAGAGGACCCACAAGTAGACTTTGCCGGTGAGGTCCTTGCTCAGGCAGTTCCAGTTGGACCAGCTCAGGTCCCGGAGGGGTTCATTTCCACCCCTGTTCTTCAGGACGCTCTGGTCCGTTTAGTGGGCCTTATTGAGACTGTGGCTCAGGCTGGTTTTCTTCCTACTGCACCAGCTGTCTCTCAAGCTGGGGGAGGGACCCAGATTCCTGCTACCCGCACACCAGAGCAGCTAGCGCCTCAGTTCCAGACTCCAGCACCTCGGGCAGCTGGAGCAACTCAGCCGGGTTTTGTGGCACATGCAGTTGAGGGGGCATCCATGTGTGTTGATGCTTTGTGGAGGTTGTATCGGTTCACCAAGCTATTTTCTACTACATTTACTGGTGCATCATAAGAGGATCCCCAGGATTTCTTGGACAGTTGCTATGAGGTTTTTTGGAACATGGGCATTGTGGAGTCCAATGGAGTTGATTTTGCTACATTTCATCTTTCTGGTACCGCCAAGACTTGGTGGAGAGACTATTGCTTGACCAGGCCAGCTGGGTCTACACCATTGACTTGGGCTCAGTTCTCCGAGTTATTCTTGTAGAAATTTCTACCAGTTACTCAGAGGGAGGGTCTTCGAAGGCAGTTTGAGCCCCTCCAGCAGGGATCTATGACTGTTACACAGTATGAGACCAGGTTCATTACTTTGGCCCGACATGCTATCATGATACTCCCCACTGATCGTGAGAGGGTGAGGAGGTTTATTGAGGGTCTAGCTCGGACTATTAGACTCCAGATGGCTAGAGAGACAGGTACTGATATTTCATTCCAGGAGGCGGCCAATGTGGCCAGGCGTATTGAGATGGTCTTATCACAGGGCTGTGGTCAGGGGTTTGACAAGAGGCCTCGCTATTCCGGTCATTTCACTGGTGCCTCATCTGGAGGCAAAGATTCTTTTGGCTGAGGTCATCCTCCTAGGCCATCCCAGTCGGCGCTTCAGGTATCCCGCAGTGCACCATCAGCTCCTATCAGTGCACCGCCGCTTCAGAGCTTCCAAGGTGGTTATTCTAGTCGAGGAACAGTTTCAGGCCAACAGTATCAGTAGCAGATGGCTTGTTACTCTTGTGGTGATCCAGGGCACATTTCTAGATATTGCCCCCGAGCTTCTGGTAGTTCTCAGCATCAGGGTTCTCGTGCTATGATTCCCACACCAGGTGCACCCCCACCTCCTCAGCCAGCTAGGGGTGGAGTTCGAGGTTCCATAGGTGGAGGTTAGACTCATAGAGGTGGAGGATAGGCCACGAGAGGTAGAGGTCAACCCGCAGTAGGTCGACCCAGAGATGTTAAGATCGGAGGGGCTCCGCCCCGGTGCTATGCCATTCCTGTCAGGCCAGAGGCTAAGGCCTCCGATGCAGTTATTACTCCGCCGTATTGTATGGCCCCGCCAGAGTTGCAGGAGTTGAAAGATCAGAGTCAGGATTTGTTGGATAAAGTCTTAATTAGGCCTAGTGTTTCTCCTTGGGATGCTCCAGTATTGTTTGTCAAGAACAAAGATGGCTCGATGAGGATGTGTATTGACTACCGGCAGCTAAATAAGGTCACTATTAAGAACAAGTATCCTTTGCCGAGGATTGATGATTTATTCGACCAACTTCAGGGTGCTTCAGTCTTTTCCAAGATTGACTTGAGATCTGGTTACCATCAGCTGAGGATTAGGGCGTCTGATGTCCCTAAGACAGCCTTTCGCACTCGTTATGGGCATTATGAGTTCTTGGTGATGTCATTTGGGCTGACCAATGCCCCCGCTGCTTTTGTGGAGTTGATGCACCGAGTGTTCAGGCCTTATTTGGACTCATTTGTGATTGTTTTCATTGATGATATTTTGATTTACTCTCGCAGCCGAGAGGAGAATGAGCAACACCTTAGAGTCATCCTCCAGACTTTGAGGGATAGTCAATTGTATGCAAAATTTTCCAAGTGTGAGTTCTGGTTGAGTTCAATTCCATTTCTAGGCCATGTGGTATCGTCGGAGGGTGTTCAGGTGGATCCCAAGAAGATTTTAGCAGTCAGAGATTGGCCTAGACCCACCTCAGCTACAGAGATATGGAGTTTCTTGGGCTTAGCAGGTTATTATCGCCGGTTTGTGGAGGGCTTTTCATCCATTGCAGCCCCGATGACCAGGTTGAATCAGAAGAGTGCCCAGTTCAGGTGGTCTGATGAGTGTGAGGCGAGCTTTTAGAAGCTTAAGACAGCCTTAACCACGGCACCGGTGTTAGTTTTGCCCACAGGTTCAGGATCGTATACCGTGTATTATGATGCTTCACCGGTTGGGCTTGGCGCAGTGTTGATGCAGGATGGCAAGGTTACAGCCTATGCCTCTCGTCAATTGAAGGTTCATGAGAAGACCTACCCAGTTCATGACTTGGAGTTAGTAGCTATTGTGCATGCACTGAAGATTTGGAGGCATTATTTGTATGGTGTGCCATGTGAGGTGTTCACGGATCATAAGAGCTCACAGTATCTATTCAGACAGAAGGAGTTGAACATGAGGCATAGGAGATGGTTAGAGTTGCTGAAGGATTATGATATTACCATTCTTTATCATCTGGGGAAGGCCAATGTGGTGGCCGATGCTTTGAGCCGGAAGTCAGCCAGTATGGGTAGCCTTGCCTATTTATCAGTCGGAGAGCGACCTGTTGCTTTGGATGTCCAGGCTTTAGCCAACCGATTTGTGAGATTGGAGGTTTCTGAGACTGGCAGTATTTTGGCCCATACCGTAGCCCGTTCTTCTTTGTATGACCGTATTCGGGCCAGGCAGTATGATGATCGCCATTTATGTGTTCTTAGAGATAGAGTCAGGCACGGAGATGCCAAGCAGGTTACAATTGATGTTGAGGGAGTTTTGAGGATGCATGGTCGGATTTGTGTACCTGATCTGGATGGTATTTGTGAGTTGATATTTCAGGAGGCTCATAGTTCCCAGTATTCTATTCATCCGGGAACCGCAAAGATGTACCAGGACTTGTGGCAGCATTATTGGTGGCGGAGGATGAAGAAGGATATTGTAGCTTATGTAGGTCGGTGCTTGAACTGTCAGCAGGTTAAGTACGAGCACCAGAGGCCCGATGGTTTGATGCAGCAAATTTAGCTTCCCGAGTGGAAGTGGGAGCATAGCACCATGGACTTTGTAGTTGGACTCCCACGGACTCCGAGGATGTTTGATGCAGTATGGGTAGTTATGGATAGGCTGACCAAGTCAGCGCACTTCATTCCAGTATCAGTTTCGTATTCAGCAGAGAAGTTGGCAAGGATCTATATGAGAGAGATTCCTAGACTGCATGGTGTGACCATATCCATTATATCAGACCGAGGTACTCAGTTTACCTCCCATTTCTAGAGAGTATTTCAGCGAGAGTTGGGCATACAGATCGATTTGCGCACAACATTCCATCCTCAAACAGGCGGGCAGTCCGAGAGTACTATTCAGATTTTGGAGGACATGTTACGAGCTTGTGTCATTGACTTTGGTGGTTCACGGGACCAGTTCTTGCCTTTAGCTGAATTTTCCTACAACAACAACTATCAGTCGAGCATTCAGATGGCTCCATATGAGGCGTTGTATGTTAGACGGTGTCAGATGGTTTGAGCCGGGAGAGAGTAGATTGTTGGGTTCTGAGTTAGTCCAGGATGCCTAGGACAAGGTGAAGATCATTCAGGATAGACTTCGTACAACTCAGTCCAGGAAGAAGAGTTATGCGGATCGCAGAGTTTGAGATTTGGCATTTATGATAGGCGACCAGGTATTTCTTCGGGTGTCACCCATGAAGGGCGTGATGAGATTCGGAAAGAAGGGCAAGTTGAGCCCTAGGTAAATTGGTCCATTTGAGATTCTGGACAAGGTAGGAGAGGTGGCCTACAGACTTGCCTTGCCACCTAGTTTGTCAGTCGTGCATCCGGTGTTTCACGTATCTATGCTCTGGAGGTATATTGCGGACCCATCTCATGTACTTGACTTCAGTGGTGTCCAGTTGGACAAGGAATTGTCTTATGAGGAAGAGCCGGTAGCCATATTAGACCGGCAGGTGCGACATTTGAGATCGAATAGTTATCTTTCGGTTCGTATTCAGTGGAGAGGTCAGCCTGTTGAGGCAGCTACTTAGGAGTCCGAGCCCGATATGTGGAGCCATTATCCCCACCTTTTCCCTGATTCAGGTACGTTTCTATGTCCGTTCGAGGACAAACGGTTGTTTTAGAGGTGGAGATTGTGATAACCCAAAAGGTCATCTTGTGTAATTTAGTAAAAACTGTGTTCTGAGGCCTCGAAAACCTCCGTTAATCTCACCTCGATATACGTGCATATCCCGAGCGCGTAGTCGTGAAGTTTTTATGTGGAATTGTGTTGAACAGTTGAATTTATGATAATTAATGGAATAAAGTTAACTTTGGTCAATACTTTTGGTAAACGGATCCGGACCCGTGATTTGACAGTCCCGGAGGGGGGGGGGTTCCGTAGAAAAATATGGGACCTGGGCGTATGCCCGGAATCAAATTCCGAGGTTCCCAAGCCCGAGAAATAAATTTTTAAAGAAAATTGTTTTCTGAAAATAAGAAAGACTTTAAAAAAAAAAGAACTTTGATATGAAATCTGTGTTACTGACCCCGTATATTGGTTCCGGTGCCCGGAACAGGTTCGATATGTGTTATGTGAGTTATCTGTAAAATTTGGAAAGAAACGGACTTGGTTTGACGTGTTTCGGATCAAAATTGGAGAATTTAGAAGTTCATGAAGCTTGAGAAAATTCTATGGATTTTTGAGTTTAATTCATTGTTTTTGATGTTATATTAGTGGTTTAATTACTCGAATAAGTTCTTAGGATGATTTTGAAGTCGTGTATATATTTGGTTTTGGGCCCCGAGGGCTCGGCTGAGTTCCGGGTAGGTGTCGGGGTGCAAAAGAGTTGGAAAAATCTGGTTTTTGATCTGTTTCTGGTGTTCTGTGTTTTGCTCTCCGCGATCGCAGCGTGACTCACGCGATTGCGATGTGTCTATGGTTGGGGGTGGGAAATTACCCTACACGAACGCAGGGCCTTGGACGCGATCGCAGTGCCTGGGGGTGGTGCTCTACGTGATCGCGAGGGGCCTCATGCGATCGCATAGCGTTAAAGGGATCTGGGGGCAGGGCAACATGTTGCTCTACGCGAATGCGATCGCTTGGTCACGATCGCGATGGTCAGTGTCTAGTACCCCCGCGATCGAAGTCCCTTGTTCGCGATCGCATAAGTCTAAAACCCAGTACTCTCCGCGATTGCAACTCCCTTTCCGCGATCGCGTAGAGTAAATTCACCCAGTCATTTTAATGCCTTAAAAACAAAATGATATTTCAGGATTTCTCATATTTCTCACCCTCTCCTTCTTCTCCAAGCCCCATATCCAAGTTCCAAGCTACTCTTCCTCCATAACTTCATAGGTAAGTGTTCTTAACTCCGTTTTCTTTCATTTTCATCAACTACTATTAGATTCTAGGCCTAAAATCATGGATTAAAGGTAGAAATTGGGGGTTTTGGGTAGAGTTAGGGCTTTTGGAATTTTTGGGAGTTCAACCTCGTTTAGGGGTCAGATTTCAAAACAAATTGTATATTCGGGTTCGTGGGGAAATGGGTGATCGGGTTTTGGTCCGAACCTCAAGTTTTGACTAAGCAGGCCCGGGGTCGCATTTTGGTATTTTTGGAAGAATAATGGGAAATGCATATTTAGGCTTTGGAATTGAATTATTGAGTCATTATTGATATTGTTGAGTCGATTATGTCTAGATACTATCGTTTAGGAGTTGGATTCGAGAGGAAAAGTAGTGCTAGAGGCTTGATTTGGATTCTTGGAATCGAGATAAGTGTTTGGCCTAACCCTAGCTTGAGGGAATAGGTATTGAGTCATATGTGCTACGTGTTATTATCATGTTCAATGTATAGGTGAGGTGACGAGTACCTATACCTTGTTGTCAAGCATGCCCATGAGTCATATCTTATGGTATATGTGTTTTTCTTCGATATCCAGTGTGTTATGAAGTAGCTTCTATTTTGGAGATTATTCAATTGTTGGAAAATAGTTGGTTGGGAATACTGTTGATTAGTTGTTCGATTGAGGATTGTTTCGGTTATGTTGTACATTCAGTGAATGGTTATAGCTGGGTCCCTTGCCGGGACGGTGATATTTCTGTTATTGTTCCCTTGCCGGGACGGTGGTATTTCTGTTATTGTTTGCTTGCTGGAATGTTGTAAAATATTGTTTTGTATTGTGGTTCTTCCTTGCCAAATTTTTGTTCTGATTATTGTTGGGTAAGGAAGAGTGTAAAGCACGAAGGGTGATGCCGTGCCATGATTTATATTAGAATCACGAAGGGTGATGCTGTGCCATGATTTATATTAAAAGCACGAAGGGTGATACCGTGCCATGATTTATATTAAAAGCACGAAGGGTGATGCCGTGCCATGATATAAGAGATAATGCATGAAGGATAATGTTGTGCCATGATATTGTGAGGTAAAAGCACGAAGGGTGATGCCGTGCCATGATATAAGAGATAATGCATGAAGGATAATGTTGTGCCATGATATTGTGAGGTAAAAGCACGAAGGGTGATGCCGTGCACTTGTTTTGGTGAGAATGAGAGTAAAATTCGAAGGGTGATGCCGTGCACTTGTTTTGGTGAGAATGAGAGTAAAGCACGAAGAGTGGTGCCGTGCACTTGTTTATTCCCTGTTGTTATTCTGATACTAGACGGTTGCCATGTTTTATTACTCAATAAGTGTTTTTCCCCTTTGTACCCTGGCATGTTCTTCCCGTATTTTGTACTTAACTGTTTACTTCCTGCCGTTAGTTCTATTATATATTATTGAATTGCACAGGTGGTTATTATTTGTCGTGTCCTAGCCTCGTCACTACTTCGCCGAGGTTAGGCTCGGCACTTACTCAGTACATGGGGTCGGTTGTACTGATGCTACACCTGCACTTCTTTATGTTGTGCAGATTACGGTACCGGACTCGGTGGACAGTGATCGAGGGAGTGTCCTTCAGTCCACAAGCGACACTGAGGTAGCCCTGCAGGCGTCCGCAGGCCTTGGCGTCACCTCCTATCTCATTCCTC
>ML321825.1:0-50284 GCA_005239505.1 Nicotiana paniculata | reverse complement strand
CTTAGGCCCAAAATCAATCTGGTTTTGAGGTAATTCCAAGACCTTTAAGGGTCGATTTTGGAACCCGAATTCTGAAAATCATTCTACAAAGTGCTAGAACATTCTAGAATATAGACAACTATCCCAACGCTGAGTAGGAAAAAGGATAAGATCCGAAAATAAGACACTTGTCCATTTTATGAGATAAGGAAGGTTCTAGAATCTGGACAGATGTCCATTTCTCTATAGAAGATGCCATTTTCCCTAATTTATAGGGAATTCTGACATATTCTATGGGCCTTAATTATCATCCCTTTTCACCTCCTCATTCTATAAATACATTCAAACTTTTCATTCTAAGGGGGGATTTTGAGATTCAGATACACAGAATTTTCTCACATTCTCAGATTTCACAAAGATTCTTACCAATTTCTTTTACACACTTGAAAACAGAGACTTTTATAAACCTGAAATAGAAAGCTGGAGTCTCGTTCTTTCACAAGTAGCAAAAACCTACTAGTTTTCACATTATCTTCTGGATTTCTAGGTTTTCATTTGGAAGATTGGTTTTGATTTCCTGCTTGGATTTTCTTGTTGCTGCTCTTACTCTACTTTTTAGAGACTTATTTTCTTTATCTTTTTGTGTTCTTGCTGCTGTCAAGGTATTTTCTTAACAAGATGTAAAGCTCATTTCTTTTTGCTAAATCATGACTGAAATTTGTTGATAAATCTGCACTAGTTTGAATGTTGTATGAACCATGTTAGTTTGAAGTTGTTTACTTGAAAGTTATGTTACAAATTCATTTACACTGTTTTAGACAAACCTATTAGTTTGAAAGTGTTCTGAAAATTACAAAACCCGCTTAAAGAGTCATGCACTCATAAAAATGTATGTTCATATGCAATAGTATCACATAGATTATTTTCTAGAAAATCTGTCAAATACCCATAGGCAGTTTTATTATTAGTTCAGTCGAAAAAAATGTAATAATTTTTACTGCATTGTCCAAGTAAATTAAAAGGTGACTTAATGCATTTTCAGGCCCAAAACCAATTGGGTTTACGGATGTTCTGATTTTTTTTACTAAATCAAATGAGTTGATCAAATGGACATCACGCTTTAAGATTTTGAAATACAAATAAGTTTGAAAAACTACATTTTGAAAAATAAAAACTTAAGCAAATCAGTAGGGAGAATGTCCAAAAGTTGGCAAAAAATTTCGATTTATTCAAAGCTCTTTTATTTCTTCTTTGAAATATAAATGAAATATAGGAAAATGTTATAAATGTCATTATTAATTTTATTTCAAAATTCCTTCAGAAACATATAATGGGCTAGAGTTCACTTAGACTCATTATCATCAGGCCCAAAAAAATTTATCTTTTGAATTTCATTTATTTTTCCACAAATGGATATTGGGCCAGAAACATTTGGACTCATTACTAGGCCCAAAACCTTTTTGAATCAAATATGTTTGAATGATTAAATGATGAATTGGGTCAGAGTCCAATTGGACTCAAACAGGCCCAAATTCTTTCTGATTGGTTCAATGGTAGAGTCTAAACAATAGATAACATAATCACGGGCCAGAGTCCATTTGGACTAAGTTCTTATCATGCCTCAAATTTCTAAAAATATGGGCCTCATAAGCAGTTTGTAGGTAACACACTCTATTAAATACAAACAAAGTCACATTAGCATTGAACCTTTTACACCAAGATATACGACGTAGGATTAGAGACATAATCATGATTGTAGGTACTCATAAATGATTACAGTTATGTACATGCGTGCGTGACATAGTTGTGATACCAAAATACACCAAGGTTCATGTTCGCGCGACCATGGTCAAACACCCTTAGTAAATAAAATGCCTTAATCAAATACTCGTAGAAATGCTCTTAGGCGCGAATTTTAAACGACTATCGTGATCGCGTACATGTTCACGTGACGTGATCCCGAGTTCAAATAAATCCAAGGTACGCGTTTGCACGGCTTTGACTATTTTTCTTAAATAAACCAAATGTCGTGAATTGTGTGCACGTACGCGTGACATGATTTTCGACACACCAAACTAAACGAGTATACCTACGCATAATTCACATTAAGGTAATCCTTTAGACGAATCAAATGATTAATAACGGTAAAAGGTAAAAATAAACATAGGTCCTAAAAAGAGTAATTAGACAAAATAAGCCAAGTATGAATCATTAAGAAACCGTGCTAGAACCACGGAATTCGGGAGTACCTAACACCTTCTCCCGAGCTAATAGAATTCCTTACCTAGTTTTTCTGGTTTCGCAGACTTTAAACAAAGTTAAATTTTCCTCGATTTGGGATTTTAAAACAAATAAACCGGTAAATTGGGACACAATAAATATTCCAAGTGGCGACACCACTTAGGTTTTGAAAAAATTCCTATACCCCCACCTTTCGGGTAAACATGAGGTGTGACACCACTTAGGTTTCAAGGAAGAAAGGTTGGAATCTGGCAAATCATTTCCTAGAGATGTTAATGGTAATTTTTCTGTTGGCAGGAAGAATTGGGACATGGAATATAAGGATGCTATCTCTACTTCTCAAGCAGTGGCTAAGTCTGCAGAACGTACAAGCTTAGCTGTCAGAGATGTTGTACAACTTTTGGGGCTATATTATATTGATGATGGTGATTCATGCCACTTAGATTTTGAAGATGAAAGGGTGGAACCTGGGAAATCATTTCCTGGAGATGGTTATGATAATTTTTTGTTGGCAGGCAGAATGGGGACATGGAATTTAAGGATGCTATCTGTGTTGTTCAAGTAGTGGTTGAGTCTGCAAATTGTGCAAGCTTAGCCGCTAGAGTTGTTGTACAACATACAAGGTAATATTATGTTGATGATGGTGGTTCATACCACTTAGGTTTCAGAGATGAAAGGTTGGAACCTAGGCAATAATTTCCAAGAAAGGAGAATGGTAATTTTTCTGTTGCCCGGAAGAATTACGACATGGAATTTATAGATGGTATCTATGCTGCTCAAGCAGTTGCAGATTCTTCAGAATGAACAAGCTTAGCTACGAGAGAAGTTGTAGAACTTTCAAGGCAATATTATATTGAAGATGGTGGTTCATGTCATTTGGGTTTCAAGGATGAAAGGTTTGAACCTAGAAAATCCTTTCCTAGAGATGGTAATGGTAATTTTCTTGTTTGCAACCAGAATGGGGACATGGAATATAAGGATTCCATCGCTGCTACTCAAGTGGTGGTTGAGTCTGCAATACGTGCAAGCTTAGCTGCCAGAGATGTTGTACAACATTCAAGGCATTAATATGTTGATGATGGTGGTTCATTCCACTTAGGTTTCAAGCAAAAAAGTTTTGAACGTGGCAATCATTTCTAGGAAATGATAATAGTACTTTTTCTGTTGGCATCCAGAATGGGGACATGGAATTTAATGATGCTATATTTGCTGCTCAAGTAGTGGTTGATTCAGCAGAACGTGCAAGCTTAGCTGCCAGAGTTATTGTATGACATTCAAGGCATTAATATGTTGATGATGGTAGTTCATGCCACTTAGGTTTCAAGGAGAAAAGGTTAGAACCTTGGCAATAATTTCTTGGAGATGGTAATTGTAATTTTTCTGTGGGCAGGCAGAATTGGGACAAGAAATTTAAGGATTCTATCTCTGCTGCTCAAGTAGTAGTTGAGTCTGCAGAATGCGCAAGCTTAGTTGCCTGAGCTGTTGTACAACTTTCAAAGAAATATTATGTTTATGATGGTGGATCATGCCATTTATGTTTCAAGGATGAAAGGTTGGAACCCAGGCAATCATTTTCTGGAGATAGTAATGGTAATTTCTCTGTTGGCGGGAAGAATTGGAACATGGAATTTAAGGATAATATCTATGTTGCTCAAATAGTGGCTGATTTTGTAGAACGTGCAAGCTTAGTTGCTAGAGTTTTTGTAATACCTTCAGGGGATGATTATGTTTACGATGGTGGTTCATGCCATTCTGGTTTCAAGGATGAAAGGTTGGAACCTAGGATATCATTTCCTGGAAATGATAATGGTAGTTTTTCTGTTGGCAGTTAGAATTGGGACATGAATTTTAAGGATGCAATCTCCGCTTCTCAAGCAGTGGCTGAGTCTGCAGAACGTGCAAGCTTAGATGCACGAGACGGGAGGCATGCCAGTAATTCACAATGAAGAGAATGAGCTTATGCGAACACGGACGGTCATCGGGTGGAGAGTATGCATGCACTATCGGAAGCTCAATTGTGCCACGTGCAAAGATCATTTCCCTATGCCTTTTACTGATCAAATGCTTGATCGGCTAGCGGGAATATCATTCTATTGCTTCCCTGATGGGTATTCCGGTTACAACAAAATCAATATAGAACTGGAGGACCAAGAAAAGACAACATTCACCTGCCCTTATGGAACTTTTGCCTTTAGCCGGATGCCGTTTGATTTATGCAACGCTCCGTCTACCTTTCAAAGATGCATGATGTCCATCTTCTCAGACATGGTGGAGGATTTCCTAGAGGAGCTAAAAGTGCCTTGAGGCATTTGAGGATCTAAAAGAGAAGCTCATCACGACATCCATTATTGTCACACCGGATTGGTATTCAAGCTAATGTGTGACGCCAGTGGTGTAGCTATTGGAGTAGTTCTGGTCAACGGCGTAACAAGGTTCCTCATCCCATTTATTATGCAAGAAAGACACTCAATGGTGCGCAAGTGAAATATACTGTGACAGAGCAAGAGCTTCTTGCCATTGTATATGCTTTTGAAAAAATCCGACATTATTTGTTGGGGTCTATGGTGGTGGTCTACACCGATCATGCCTCTCTTCGCTATCTCATGGCGAAGAAAGATGACAAACCAAGGTTAATCCAGTGGGTCCTCTTATTGAAAGAATTTGACTTTGAGGTCAAAGACCGAAAAGGCACAGAAAACCAAGTGGCAGATCATCTCTCTAGGCTTGAAGAGGATGGGCGACCAAAGGAAAATCTTTATATCAATGATGCCTTCCCTGATGAGCATATTTTGGAATTGTCTTCTTCATCCACTCCTTGGTACGCCGATATTTCTAACTACTTGGTTAGTGACCTCATTCTGGATGGATTGGAAGCTTACAAGAAGAAGAAGTTTTTGAGAGAGTATCGGCAATATTAATGGGAAAAACCATTCTTGTTCCGCATTTGTGATGATAACATAATTAGGAGGTGTGTTCCAGAAGAGGAGATGATGTCAATTCTAAAGGCAGGCCATGACTCACCGGTTTGGGGTCATCATGGGGGTACTCGAACGGCGATAAAGGTACTTGAATATGTCTATTATCGGCCGTATATTTATCATGATGCCAATCAAATGGTCAAGGCTTGTGAACAATGCCAGAGGAAAGGATCAATCTCTAAGAGGCATGAAATGCCAATGCACTTTGTGATGGAGGTCGAGATATTTGATGTGTGGGGAATTGACTTTATGGGCCCCTTTATAAGCTCATGTGGTATGAGATACATCTTGGTGGTTGTGGACTATGTGTCCAAATGGGTTTAAGCAATTGCCTTACCAAACAATGAGGTAAGGAGTGTGACCGCATTCTTAAAGAAAAACATATTCACGCGGTGATGGTGGCACTCCTAGAGCCATTCTTAGTGATGGTGGGTCTCACTTCTGGAATAAGGCCTTCACGGAGTTACTAGAGAAATATGGCATCAAGCATAAGGTGGCCATGCCTTATCATCCCCAATCAAGTGGCCAAGTTGAAGTTTCCAACCGGGAGATAAAGAATATTCTAGCAAAGATTGTTAACGCTAACAGGACCGACTGGTCAAGGAAGCTAGATGACGCATTGTGGGCATACCGCACGGTGTACAAAACCCCTATTGGTACTTCTCCTTAACGGTTAGTCTTCAATAAGGCTTGTCATCTACCCGTAGAACTAGAGCACTAAGCCATGTGGGCTTTAAAAAGGTTGAACTTGGACTGGGCTGAAGCTGTAAATTTGAGGTTAACAAAACTCAATGAAATGGAGGAATTCCGTTTCCATGTATATGAAAGTGCAGCTGTGTACAGAGAAAGGATGAAGTTCGTCCACATCAAAAAGATCTTGAAAAGGGAGTTCAAGTCGGGTGACTTGGTTTTGCTCTTCAACTCAAGGCTCAAATTGTTTCCCGGCAAGATCAAATCAAAGTGGTCCGGCCATTCAAGGTGGTAGATGTATCCCCTTTTGGAGCTGTGGAATTAGAATCGGAGGATGGGCTCCGAACCTTCAAAGTCAATGGACAGCAAGTCAAGCACTACTTGGGCAAATATGGAGAAAAACACTTGGTGGAACAGTTGGCTCTCAAAGATGGTCCATGCCCGACCAAACAGTGAACCCAAAGAAAGGCCAACTTCGTCGTGCTGCGACGTTAAATCAAGCGCTTCATGGGAAGCAACACATGTGAGGTAACATTTTTTTTTGTCATTTAAATTTTAAATTTTGTTAGACGGATTAAATTGAGCAATTTAAAGTGTGTGTTAGAGTGCAGGTGATTCAAAAAGGTCATAAAATGGAGTAAAATTGCGAGTGAAATGGAAGAAAATTCACAACGGGAAGTCTGCTACACATATTGACTATGCGGACCGCATAGTGGTCGCAGACCTGGGCAGTTTGTTTAGCAAAAGTTGGTGGTTGAAATGCGGCGAGGAAATGCACTTTGTGGACCAGCATACCAGTTAAGCGATCGCACAAGTGCACCGCATTATGGAGTTGAGAAACCTGAGTTGAAACTAACGCATAACATTTATGCGGTATCTTATCCACCACCGTTTTCACATGTAAGTAGCCCAACCCCCTTCACACAACCCGATCATCTGCACATCTGCACATCAGCACTCAAACACAAACACTTACACTTACACAAAACAAAAAAGAACAAAAGAAAAAGAAAAAGAAGACGGGAAAATGGCTAGCTTGAAATTGAAAGAGTGAACAAAGATTACCATTGTTGAATTCATCTCCATGATTGTTCCTTGTTCATCCAGCTCTAGTACGTTCTTCTTTCCCAACTCCATCTCTGTAAATTTTTAGTTTGAATATTGTTGTGTGTTATCCTTTTTTGATTGTTTNGGGGGGGGGACGTTCTTGAATAATTGGTTAAGTCTGGGCTTGCTGGGTAGTGAAATTAGGGTTACCATTGTAGAGGGTAGAGGTAAAACCTTGAGGACGATGACTTTTGCGGACCGCATAGTCGATTTGCGGTCCGCATCATTGCCGCATATGAAACCCTAGGTGACTTGAGGAAGATGACAAAATGCGGAGTCTTAGAGATTGCATAACCACTATGCAGACCGCAAAGCCACGGCATACCCAGGCAGCCTGTGGCCAGATATAACATGTTGTTTGCAGCTAATATGCGATCGCATATCCATCTCTGCGGTGGGTTCTGCAATCGCATAGTGTGATGACCTTTCAAGTGCACAATTTTGTGATGGTTATGCAAACCGCATAATGGATATGCGATCGCATAACCCATCGCATAACTGATTCCTTTCAGCAGACAGGAATTTTGCGATAGGATTGTGGTCCAGATAGTGGTTATGCGACCGCATAACCTGTCGTATATTTGAATTTCTTTGTAATATTTTCTTTTGATGTATGCTATGTCGCTCACACTTTGTTTCTTTATAGATATGGCTCCCAAGAAATATATTGATGGTAAAAAAAGGGCCTCCTCCGGCCATCAAGCACAACAAGCGAAACGTTCACGACAAGAATCATCTCAACCTATTGCTGAACATCCCTCCCAGTCTGATGAGGAGGAGACCTTGCCCTCAGTCGACCTACAGGCTGAGGCAAGAAAAAAAGAGGAGATGATTTCCAGCTCTATTTTGAGGTCACAGGCTCTAGGAGTCTGTATAAAGAAGGGCGCACGAAACGGAAAATCCTTGAAGAGAAACATTTGAGTCTTAACGGACTACAGGAGTAGTACCCTAACATACTGGAGAACATCAACGCTAGAAACATGGAATGCTTCACTGAGGTGCCTGATGATTTCAATGAAACACTAGTGAGAGAGTTCTATGAATCATGTGGGGCCTCTAGAATAGCTCATCACAAGCGCAACAAAGTCTTCTATGAATCGGTCAGGGTTCGAGGGAAGTCGGTGCTATGTGACAAGGGCACGACAAATGATCTATATTTTAGAAGCTGGAGTCCGGGCACAGCTGAGTATGAGGCCAGATGGGCCAACAGAGATTGTGAGTATGCCTAGATTGACTCAGTGATCGCAAAGGGGACCCCCGCTTGGATTGAACCTAAGCATAAAATATTCATGGTAGATATCACACGAGATGGTAGATTTTGTCTCAACTTTGTTACCTCTCGCTTGATACCGTCCTAGAATGAGGCTGACATAAGCATTGAGAAAGCTCTTCTGATTGCATGCATTATGACCGGGGTCAGGGTGACATTATCTTCCGAGAGTTAGGGGTCCGAGCTAACTAGACAACCACGTCACTTACATTCCCATGCTTGATCACAACCCTCTATAAGTTTGTGGAAGTCCCTTCAATGCCACACTATGACAAGATGGGAAAACGCTGAAGGATATTGATATCACGCGCATCAGTGATGTGGTGCCACAGGTAGCTACTGCTATTCCAGAGGTTCATATCCAAATTTCTGCTGATAGAGATATCTCAGACTCCCAACCACATGTTTCTCCTCCAGCCACAGTGGCATCCACTGCCACTCCACAGTCCCCCTCTCAGAACACTATTGCCCAGCCTTCTACCGCACTGCCAGCCTTTTCGAGGCTAGGTCTATTAGCTCAGCATGCAAATGCTAAGGTAGACTGGCTTCTGAAGGACCTCCCCACTTTGATCAGACATGCCCTTACTCCTATTCAGTCCTCAGTGACAGCACTCCAACAACAACATTCATCTTATGAGGATCGCCTCAAGCGGATTGAGGTATGACTTGAGAAGGTATAGCGGGGTGAGGTTGGAGGCCTGCCCAAGCTCAGTGACGAGGTTGACACACTGAAGACTGAGCTCCACAAAATGCAAAATATGGAGTTCGATCTATCCTCTTTCATTCCAAAGGAAGGAGGGCAGGGAGCGGGCACGACCGTGGCTGGGTTAGACCTTAACTTTTTCACATTGATGACAGCTCCTGAGCCACAGACTATCAGGTCTTCTATGACTCCAGCTCCCCTTGCACACATTGACATCCCTTCTAGGGAATATTCCAGACACTCTGCAGAGTCCGAGGCTGGGGAGACAGACGAGGAGGAGACTGATGAGGAGTCATGGTCCCGAGGAGGACGATGGTCCTCAGGAGAAAGGCAAGAATATTGTTTTCCCTACAACTGCAGAGGAGGAAGAATAAGCAGCTATTCAGATGGTGATAGCATATTCTCTAGCAGACATGGTCACCCAAGCCAAATCATCGACCATTCCGCCATCAGCAGGCGAGGCTAACAGCTCACATGCACCAGTTCCAGTGTCAGGACAGTTGGAGATCCCTCCTCCATCAGTGGAGGTCACCCCTCAGGCTGAGATCTCATCAGCCCCAGCTCCGGTAGCAGAGGGTGACCCCACCATCATCCAGTCGGCTTTCGACTCCCACAACGCTTAGTGCGCCTCAGGAAGCCCCTAAACACTATTTTTACATCTCTTATGCATTGGGGAGAATAAATTCCTTTTAGTTGGGGGTGGGATAGCCTTGTGTATATATTTTTGTATTCCTTGAACTCTTGTACATGTTTTTGTGTTATATAAGCAACTTTTTCGTCAACTCTTGTATATACTTATGTTATCTTTGTAGATATATTACCTTTGTAAAAAAAATCCAAAACAAGTAGATAGTTATATGCATGTACATCTTTAGTAATAAGCGATGAATTCCCCTTGGTTTTACTTCGCCAGGTTCTTTTCCAAGGGTGTAATAGTAGAACCATGGCAGTATGATGAAACATTTTGATCGATTTGGTGTAAGTATCTAGTTTCAACCATGTATGTCTGTAAATAACCTATACCCTACCGTTGATATATATAAAAAACAACAACAAATATTTTATGGTTAATCATTTGTGAGAACTTGAGGCTCGCTCTTTGACTCTATGTTTACTTAGACTTATGCATGAAATATGATGAAATCTCCGAGTTGCAATGTTTTTGATTCAACAGTTCATGTGCCATGTGTGTTAGTTTTGTGTAAATAATTCTTGTGCTTACTTCTGTCATCTAGAACTTGCTCGGTTGGTCTTTCAATGCTAATGATAAGTACATTGAGTTGGAGAATGACCTTAGGAAGTCTTTGTGTTATTTGAAAACCCAGTTAGCCTTTCAAGCTACCCATTGTATAGACATTATCACTAGTTACCCCATTTGAGCCTTTAACCTTTTTCTTTGGCCACCTCATTACAAACCTTTCCCCTTTTGCAAAATAATTCCATCTTTCGAACCCGTCCCTCCTTGAACATTGAGAATGAGGCTAAAAGCATAATTTGGGGGTGTGGTGCCAAGTTGGAAATTGGCGAGGTTGTACATTGACTGTAGGAAAGTATACTTCAAAATATTCAAATGAAATTATACAAGCTCCACAAGAAAAATATAAAAAAAAGAAGAAAAAGAAAAGAAAAAGAAATATTTGTATATATATAAATATGGAGCCTTGAAGAAAATTAGGAGGTATTTAAGGTGGTTCGATGTTGGTAACTAGGAGCCAATGAGGGCTATGTGGTTTGAAAAGAAACAAAGGGCAACATGAAAGAAAAATGTGAGTAGAGTTCAAGGAGGGTGTAGTCACTTGTACCCAAATGTTTATCCGACCCTTCCCTAAGCCTACATTACAAGCTTAAAAATTCCTTATGGGATCTCCAATCGAATGCTCTTGAGTAGGCGACGAATTAAAATAAGGGCAAGCTTATGGTATGATGTGTTGTAACACTTAAAACTCTTTGTGAGAGTGAGTGTCTTTGTGAATATGTCCCTTTTTGTTGTAATTGTAAATATTGTGAGTTTGGGACTTTATTTCTGGTGAGGGCACATGAACTGTGAGGTTTAACAGAAGTTGAGTTCTTGAAGTCGAATGCAAAGGCACTCAGCTGAGAGTAACGTTTTGTCAAATTGGTCGAGGCTCAAAGTTCACAAGTTGATTAGTTTCTTTGTAAATAGCAATGATTGTTCAGGAAACGTAAATAAACGAAAATGCATGCTTGTAATACTGACGATTAACACCGTCCACGGTCACTATTGTTTCATGTCATTTAGTTGGAGTCTAGAATAGGATAGCATCGTTTTAGTTGCTTGAGGACAAGCAAGAGTTTAAGTTGGGGGTGTTGATGTGCCAGAGAATTTCGACACATTTAATACCAATTGCTTAGATTTTATCTCGTTTTAAATGCAATTGTCTTTTATACTTATGTAATTTTGATGCTTTGCAGTGCATGAAGCTTGAGGACCCAAAATTATGGAAATGGAATAAAAAAGCCGCAAAAGGACAAGAAAGAGGCAAAATGCGACCGCAGAGTTGAAAATGCGGACCGCAAATCCAACATGCGCACCACATAATGCTCAGGGGAACTGCAAAGTCCATTAGTTAGTTTGGACAAATCAAAGTGAAGAACTGTGGTCCATTACGCGATCGCATAACACGTTTGCGGGCCACATAATGGATCGCAAACCTCCTGTAGAAGTGGCTGAGATCATAAATGCGATGACACTATGCGGTCGCATATCAACAATGCGGACCGCATAACCTGAATGCGACGACTTCCTGGAACATAGGGTTTCGAAGATGCGATGGACTTGAAGAGAATGCGGACCGCATATCTATTATGCGACAGAAATGCGGTCGCATATTTGACCTGGAAGGGCATTTTTTTCTGAAATTAGCCCCGAGTTTTAGCCCACTATAAATAGATTTATTGGGGTTTTGTGGGGGCATCTTGTCTCGAAAAAGAGCTACAATCCAAATTTTGAATAGTCCCATCTTTTGGAAGCTTTGAACGTGAAGAATCTTGCATTTTGTAAGAACTATGACATTTAATATTCTCTTCTTTTTTGTATTTTAGCATTTGTGGCTAGTTTTAAATACTAAGTTTGTGGACCCTAAATGGGTGTAATGTCAATAATTGTTTAACATTGAATATATGTATAATGGTTGGTTGATATTTATTTACTCCTCATTCTTCATTTATTGTTGGTGGTTGCAAATATTAACAAGCGCCAATATATTCTTTCTTTATTCGGAAAAGTGAGTTAGGATTTGGTAGAAGTAAATATCAAAGACTCAAGGTTTTTAACCTTGTTTAATAGAATCGCTAAGTAATAAGTTGGTTTTATTTGGCATAAATTGATTACTCTTAATTGCAACTCTTTTATATTTGGAAAAATCATAAAGAGAAATACTACCCAACTACTGGAAAATATTGGGTAGTCATTTAGAAATCATTTGCATATCAAGAGGACCTTCCATTAGAAATATATCATATTAACACCGATAGAATTACATTTCATTGAAGGGGATACAACCTTGGTTTAGATAATAAAATTAATTACAACCTTATTTAATCATACTTGTTGCTATTTCACAACATTACAATCCAATCTATTACAATACTCTTGTTACTCTAACGGAATAGAAATACGATTTAAGTTATGATTCACACTACTCAAGTATACTTTTCATGCCTATTCCATGTAGTATTCGACCCCAACCTCATTGGGTTACTATATTTGACATTGATCGCTTTAAACTATTTTAAGGTTTAATTTGAGCGTATTAGTGGGCAATATTGGAACATGGAATTTAAGGATAATATATTTGTTCTCAAGCAGTGGCTGAGTCTGCAGAACATGCCAAATAGTTGCCAGAGTTGTTGTACAACCTTCAAGGTATTATTATGTTGGTAATGGTGGTTCATGCCATTTAGGTTTCAGGGATGAAAGTTTGGAACCTAGGCAATTATTTTCAGGTGATGATAATGGTAATTTTTCTGTTGGCAGGAACAATTGGGATATGGAATTTAAGGACGCTATCTCTGCTTCTCAAGCAGTGGCTGAGTCTGTAGAACGAGTAAGCTTAGCTGCCAGAGATGTTGTACAACTTTCAAGGAAATATTATGTTGACGATGGTGGTTCACACCACTTAGGTTTCAAACATGAAAGGTTGGAACCTAGGAAATCGATTCTTCGAGATGGTAATAGTAATTTTTCTGTTGGTAGGCAGAATTGGGACATGAAATTTGAGGAGGCTATCTCTTCTTCTCAAGTAGTAGTTGAGTCTGCAGAACGCGCAACCTTAGCTGCCTGAGCTGTTGTACAACTTTCAAGGCAATATTATGTTGATGATGGTGGTTCATGACACTTACGTGTAAGGGATGAAAGTTGGAACCTAGGCAATCATTTCCAGGAGACGATAATGGTAATTTTTCTATTGGAAGGAAGAATTGGGACAAGGAAAATAAGGATGCTATTTCTGTTGCTCAAGTAGTGGTTGAGTCTGCAGAACGAGCAATCTTAGCTGCCAGAGCTGCTATGCAACTTTCAAGGCAATATTATGTTGACGATGGTTGTTCAGACCACTTAGATTTAAAGGAAGGAAGGTTGGAATCTGGGCAATCATTTCCTAGAGATGGTAATGGTAATTTTTCTATTGGCATGCTAAATGGGACATGGAATTTAAGGATGCTATCTCTTCTGCTCAAGCAGTGGCTGAGTCTGCAGAACGTGCAAGCTTAGCTTCCAGAGTTGTTGTCGAACTTTTGAGACAATATTATGTTGATGATGGTGGTTCATGCCAGTTATGTTTCAAGGATGAAAGGTTATAACCTGGTAATCATTTCTAGGAGATGATAATGGTAATTTTTCTGTTGGCAGGCTGAATTGGGACATGGAATTTAAGGATGCTATCTCTTTTGCTCAAGTAGTGGCTGGGTCTGCAGAACGTGCAAGCTTAGCTGCCAGAGTTGTGGTACAACTTTCGAGACAATATTATGTTGATGATGGTGGTTCATGCCACTTATGTTTCAAGGATGAACTGTCGGAACCTGGGTAATCATTTTTTGGAGATGGTAATTGTAATTTTTTTGTTAGTAGGAAGAATTGGGACATGGAATTTAAGGATGCTATTTTTGTTTATCAAGCAGTCGATGAGTCTGTAGAATGCCACTTAGGTTTCATAGATGAAAGGTCATAACTTAGGCAATAGTTTTGAGGAAATGAGAATGGTAATTATTCTGTTGGCAGGCAGAATTAGTACATTGAATTTACGGATGGTATCTCTACTGCTCAAGTAGTTGCTGATTCTGCAGAATGAGCAAGCAGAGCTGCCAGAGAAGTTGTAAAACTTATAAGGAAATATCATGTTGACGATGGTGGTTCATGTCATTTAGGTTTCAAGGATGAAAGGTTGAAACCTGGATAATCATTTCCTGGAGATGGTAAAGGTAATTTTTTAGCTTGCAACCAGAATGGGGACATGGAATATAAGAATGCTATCTCTGCTACTTAAGTGGTGGCTGAGTCTGCAATACATGCAAGCTTAGCTGCAAGAGCTGTTGTACAACATTCAAGGCATTAATATGTTGATGATGGTGGTTCATACCACTTACACTCCAAAGAAAAAAAGGTTTGAACATGGGAAATCATTTCCAAGATATGGTAACAGTAATTTTTCTATTAGCAGCCAGAATGGGGACATGGAATTTATGGATGCTATCTCTGCTGCTCAAGTAGTGGCTGATTCAGCAGAACGTGAAAGCTTAGCTGCCAGAGCTATTGTACAACATTCAAGGCATTAGGTTTCAAGGAAAAAAGGTTGGAACCTTGGAAATCATTTCCTGGAAATGGTAATGATAATTTTCTCTGGGCGGGCAGAATTGGGACAAGAAATTTAAGGAAGCTATCTCTGGTGCTCAAGTAGTAGTTAAGTCTGTAGAATGCGTAACCTTAATTGCCTCAGCTGTTGTACAACTTTAAAGGCAATATTATGTTGATGATGGTGGTTCATGCCACTTAGGTGTTAGGGATGAAAGTTGGAACCTACGTAATCATTTCCAGGAGATGATAATGGTAATTTTTCTGTTGGAAGGCCGAATTGGGACAAGGAAAATAAGGATGCTATTTCTGTTGCTCAAGCAGTGGTTGAGTCTGTAGAACGAGCAATCTTAGCTTCCAGAGCTGCTATACAACTTTCAAGGCAATATTATGTTGACGATGGTTATTTAGGCTGCTATGATTTCAAGTATGAAAGGTTGGAATCTGAGCAATCATTTCCTGGAGATTGTAATGGTAATTTTTTTTGGTAGGAGGAATTGGGTCATGGAATTTAAGGATGCTATCTCTTCTTCTCAAGTAGTGGTTGAGTCTGCAGAACGTGCAAGCTTAGCTGCCAGAGTTATTGTACAACTTTCAAGACAATATTATGTTGATGATGGTGGTTCATGCCACTTATGTTTCAAGGATAAAAGGTTAGAACCTGGTAATTATTTCCAGGAGATGATAATGGTAATTTTTCTGTTTAGCAGGCAGAATTGGGACATGGAATTTAAGGATGCTATCTCTTTTGCTCAAGCAGTAACTGAATCTGCAAGCTTAGCTGCCAGAGTTCTTGTACAACTTTCTAGACAATATTATGTTGATGATGGTGGTTCATACCACTTATGTTTCAAGGATGAATGGCTGGAACTTGGGTAATCATTTCCTGGAGATGGTAATGGTAATTTGTTTGTTGGCAGGCAGAATTGGGACATGGAATGGAAGAATGCTATATCTGTTTCTCAAGCAGTGGCTGAGTCTGCAGAACAAGCAATCTTAGCTGCAAGAGCCGTTATAAAACTTTCAAGGCAATATGATATTAACGATGATTGTTCATTCTACTTAGTTTCACGGAAGAAAGGTTGGAATCTAGGAAATCAATTCGTAGGGATGGTAATGGCAATTTTTTTCTTGGAAGTAAGAATTGGGACATACAATTTAAGGATGTTATCTCTACTGCTGAAGTAGTGGCTGAGTCTGCAGAACGTGCAAGCTGAGCTGCCAGAGCTGCTATAGAACTTTCAAGGTAATACTATGTTGATTATGGTTGTTTAGGCCACTAAAATTTCAAGGATGAAAGGTTGGAATCTGGGCAATCATTTCCTAGAGATGGTAATGGTAATTATTGTGTTGGAAGATAGAATTGAGACATGGAATTTAAGGATACTATCTCTTTTGCTCAAGCAGTGGCTGAGTCTGCTGAACGTGCAAGCTTGGATTCTAGAGTTGTTGTACAACTTTCGGGACTATATTATGTTAATGATGGTGAAGCATGCCACTTAGGTTTCGAGATTGAAAGGTTGGAACCTGGGCAATCGTTTCATGGAGATGGTAATGGTAATTTTTTGTTGGCAGGCAGAATGGGTACATGGAATTTCAGGATACTATCTTTGTTGTTCAACCAGTGGTTTAGTCTGCCAAACGTGCAAGCTTAGCCGCCAGAGTTGTTATACAACAATCAAGGCAATTATATGTTGATTATGGTGGTTCATGCCACTTAGGTTTCTGAGATGAAAGGTTGGAACTTAGGCAATAATTTTCAGGAAAGGATAATGGTAATTTTTTTGTTGGTAGGGAGAATTAGGACATGGAATTTACGGATGGTATCTATGCGCCTCAAGCAGTGGCTGATTCTGCAGAACGTGCAAGCTTAACTGCCAGTGAAGTTGTACAACTTTCAAGGCAAAATTATGTTGACGATGGTGGTTCATGACATTTAGGTTTTAAGGATGAAAGATTCAAACTTGGACAATCATTTTCTGGAGATGGTAAAGATAATTTTTTAGTTTGCAACCAGAATGGTGACATGGAATATAAGGATGCTATCTCGGCTACTCAAGTGGTGGGTGAGTCTGAAATATGTGTAAGCTTAGCTGCCAGAGCTGTTGTACAACATTCAAGGAATTAATATGTTGATGATGGTGGTTCATGCCATTTAGTTTTCAAGGAAAAAAGGTTTGAACCTAGGAAGTCATTTCCAAGAGATGGTAAAAGTAATTTTTCTGTTGGCAGCCAGAATGGGGACACGGAATTTAAGGATGCTATCTCTACTGCTGAAGTAGTGGTTGATTCAGCAGAACGTGCAAGCTTAGCTACCAGAGCTATTGTACAACATTCAAGGCATTAATATGTTTATGATGGTAGTTCATGCCACGTAGGTTTCAAGAAAAAAAGGTTGGAACCTTGGCAATAATTTCCAGGAGATGGTAACAGTAATTTTTCTTTTGGAACCAACAATGGGGACATTGAATTTAAGGATGCTATCTCTGCTGCTCAAGTAGTGGCTCATTCAGCAAAACGTACAAGCTTAGCTGCTAGATATATTGTACAACATTCAAGGCATTAATATATTGATGATGGTAGTTCGTGCCACTTAGGTTTCAAGGAAAAAAGGTTGGAACCTTCGAAATCATTTCCTGGAGATGGTAATGATAATTTTTCTATGAGCAAGCAGAGTTTGGACAAGAAATTTAAGGATGCTATCTCTGCTGCTCATTTAGTAGTTGAGTCTGCAGAACGCGCATTCTTAGTTGCCTTAGCTGTTGTACAACTTTCCAGGTAATATTATTTTGATGATGGTGGTTCATGCCACTTAGGTGTTAGGGATGAAAGTTGAAACCTAGGTAATCATTTCCAAGAGTTGATAATGGTAATTTTTCTGTTGGAAGACCGAATTGGGACAGAGAAATTAAGGATGTTGTTTATGTTGCTCAAGCAAAGGCTAAGTCTGCAGAACGAAAAATCTTAGTTGCCAGAGCTGCTATATAACTTTCAAGGAAATATTATGTTGACGATGGTTGTTTAGGCCGCTAAGATTTCAAGGATGAAAGGTTGGAATCTGGGCAATCATTTCCTAGAGATTGTAATGGTAATTTTTTCGTTAAAAGGTAGAATTGGGACCTGGTATGTAACGATGCTATCTCTTTTGCTCAGGCAGTGGCCGAGTGTGTAGAACATGCAAGCTTAGCTGCCAGAGTTGTTGTACAACTTTCAAGACCATATTATGTTGATGATGGTGGTTCATGCCACTTATGTTTCAAGGATGAATGGTTGGAACCTGGGCAATCATTTCCTGGAGATGGTAATGGTAATTTTTTTTTTTTGC
Source organism: Nicotiana paniculata (assembly GCA_005239505.1). NCBI lineage: Eukaryota > Viridiplantae > Streptophyta > Magnoliopsida > Solanales > Solanaceae > Nicotiana > Nicotiana paniculata. The sequence goes on along the minus strand of ML321825.1, from coordinate 32,182 downwards.
ACGCAGAATTGGGACATGGAATTAAAGGATGCTATTTCTGTTTCTCAAGCACTGGTTGATTCTGCACAACGAGCAATCTTAGATGCAAGAGTTTTTATACAACTATCAAAGCATTATTATGTTGACGATGGTTGTTCATGCTAATTAGGATTCACGGAAGAAAGGTTGGAATCTGGGAAATCATTTCCTGGAAATGGTAATGGTAATTTTTTTGTTGGCAAGAAGAATTGGGGCATGCAATTTAAGGAAGCTATCTCTACTGCTCAGGCAGTGGCTGAGTCTGCAGAACGTGTAAGCTTAGCTGCCAAAGCTATTCTACACCTTTCAAGGCAATATTATGTTGACGATAGTGGTTCATGTCACTAAAGTTTCAAAGATGAAAGGTTGGAACCTGGGAAATCATTTCCTGAAGATGGTAACGTTAATTCTTCTGTTGGCAAGAAGAACTGGGACATTGAATTTATGGATGTTATCTCTGCTGCTCAAGCAGTGGTTGAGTCTGCAAAACATGCAAGCATTGCTTCCACAACTGTTGTACAACTTTCGGGGCTATATTATGTTGAAGATGGGTGAATTATGCCACTTAGGTTTCAAGGTTGAAATGTTTGAACCTGGGCAATCATTTCCTGGAGATGGTTATGGTAATTTTTTGTTGGCAGGCATAATGGGTACATGGAATTTAAGGATAGTATCTATGTTGTTTAAGTCGTGGTTGAGTCTGCCAAACGTGCAAGCTTAGCCGCCAGAGTTGTTATACAACATTCAAGGCAATTATATGTTGATGATGGTGGTTCATGCCACATAGGTTTCAGATATGAAAGGTCGAAACTTAGGCAATAATTTTTAGGAAAGGAGAATGGTAATTTTTCTATTGGCAAGCAAAATTAGGATATGGAATTTACGGATGGTATCTCTGCTGCTCAAGCAGTGGCTGATTCTGCAGAATGAGCAAGCTTAGCTGCCAGAGAAATTGTACAACTTTCAAGGAAATATTATGTTGACGATGATGGTTCATGTCATTTAGGTTTCAAGGAAAAAAGGTTTGAACCTAGGAAATCATTTCCAGAAGATGGTAACAGTAATTTCTCTGTTGGCAGCCAGAATGGGGACACGGAATTTAAGGATGTTATCTCTGCTACTCAATTAGTGTTTGATTTAGCAGAACGTGCAAGCTTAGCTGCCAGAGATGTTGTACAACATTCGAGGAATTAATATGTTGATGATGGTAGTTCATACCACTTAAGTTCCAAGGAAAAATGTTTCGAACCTTGGCAATCATTTCCTGGTGATGGTAATGACAATTATTCTGTGGGCAGGCAGAATTGGGACAAGAAATTTAAGCATGCTATCTCTGCTGCTCATTTAGTAGTTGGGTCTGCAGAACGCGCATTCTTAGTTTCCTGAGATGTTGTAAAACTTTCAAGGTAAATTATTTTGATGATGGTGGTTCATGCCACTTAGGTGTTAGTGATGAAAGTTGGAACCTAGGTAATCATTTCCAAGAGTTGATAATGGTAATTTTTCTGTTGGAAGGCCGAATTGGCTCAGGGAAATTAAGGATGTTGTTTCTATTGCTCAAGCAAAGGCTAAGTCTGCAGAACGAGAAATCTTAGTTGGCAGAGCTACTATACAACTTTCAAGGCAATATTATGTTGACAATGGTTGTTTAGGACACTGAGATTTCAAGGATGAAAGCTTGGAATCTGGTCAATCATTTCCTGGAGATGGTAATGGTAAATTTTTTGTTAACAGGCAGAATTGGGACATGGAATTTAAGGATGCTATCTCTTTTGCTCAAGCAGTGGCTGAGTCTGCAGAACGTGAAAGCTTAGCTGCCAGAATTGCTGTACAACTTTCATGACAATATTATGTTGATGATGGTGGTTTATGCCACTTATGTTTCAAGGATGAATGGTTGGAACCTGGGCATTCATTTCTTTGAGACGGTAATGGTAATTTTTTTTGCGGGCAGAATTGGGACATGAAAATACAGGATGTTATTTCTATTTCTCAAGCAGTGGCTGGGTCTGCAGAACGAGCAATCTTAGCTGCAAGAGTTGTTATACAACTATCAAGGCATTATTATGTTGACGATGGTTTTTCATGCTACTTAGGATTCAAAGAAGAAAGGTTGGAATCTGGGAAATCATTTCCTGGAGATGGTAATGGTAATTTTTTTGTTGGCAAGAAGAATTGGGACATGCAATTTAAGGATTCTATCTCTACTGCTCAAGCAGTGGCTGAGTCTACAGAAAGTGCCAGCTTAGCTACCATAGCTATTGTACACCTTTCAAGGCAATATTATGTTGACGATAATTGTTCATGTCACTAATGTTTCAAGGATGAAAGGTCGGAACCTGGGCAATCATTTCCTGGAGATGGTAACACTAATTCTTCTGTTGGCAGGAAGAACTGGGACATGGAATTTAAGGATGCTCTCTGCTGCTCAAGCAGTGGTTGAGTCTGCAAAACATGCAAGCATAGCTTCCACAATTATTGAACAACTTTCAGGGCTATATTATTTTGATGATGGTAATTCATGCCACTTAGGTTTCGAGGTTGAAATGTTGGAACTTAGGAAATCATTTCCTGGAGATGGTTATGGTAATTTTTTGTTGGCAGGAAGAATGGGTACATGCAATTTAAGGATACTATCTCTGTTGTTCAAGTCGTGGTTGAGTCTGCCAAACGTGCAAGCTTAGCCGCCAGAGTTGTTATACAACATTCAAGGCAATAATATGTTGACGATGGTGGTTCATGCCACATAGGTTTCAGATATGAAAGGTTGAAACTTAGGTAATAATTTTCAGGAAAGGAGAATGGTTATTTTTCTGTCGGCAAGCGGAATTAGGATATGGAATTTACGGATGGTATCTCTGCAGCTCAAGCAGTGGCTGATTCTGCAGAATGAGCAAGCTTAGCTGCCAGAGAAGTTGTACAACATTCAAGCAAATATTATGTTGACGATGGTGGTTCATGTCATTTAGGTTTCAAGGATGAAAGGTTGGAACCTAGACAATCATTTCTTAGAGATAGTAAAGATAATTTTTTAGTTTGCAAACCTAGTGGGGACATGGAATATAAGGATGCTATCTCTGTTATTCAAGTGGTGGCTGAGTCTGCAATACGTGCAAGCTTAGCTTCCAGAGTTGTTGTACAACATTCAAGGCATTAATATGTTGATGATGGTGGTTCATGCCGTTTAGGTTTCAAGGAAAAAATGTTTGAACCTAGGCAATCATTTCCAGGAGATAGTAACAGTAATTTCTCTGTTGGCAGCCAGAATGGGGACATGGAATATAAGGATGTTATCTCTGCTACTCAAGTAGTGGCTGATTTAGGAAAAGGTGCAAGCTTAGCTGCCAAAGCTGTTGTACAACATTCAAGGAATTAATATGTTGATGATGCTAGTTCTTACCACTTAGGTTTCAAGGAAAAACGGTTCGAACCTTGGCAATCATTTCCTGGTGATGGTAATGATAATTTTTCTGTGGGCAGGAAAAATTGGGACAAGAAATTTAAGCATGCTATCTCTGCTGCTCAAGTAGTAGTTGAGTCTGCAGAACGCGCAACCTTAGTTGCCTGAGCTGTTGTACAACTTTCAAGGCAATATTATGTTGATGATGTGGTTCATTCCACTTAGGTGTTAGGGATGAAAGTTGGAACCTTGGTAATCATTTCTAGGAGATGATAATGGGAATTTTTCTGTTGGAAGGCCGAATTAAGACAAGAAATTTAAGGATGCTATTTATGTTGCTTAAGCAGTGGCTGAGTCTACAGAACATGCAAGCTTTGCTGCCAGAGTTGTTGTACAACTTTCAAGACAATATTATGTTGATGATGGTGGTTCATGCCACTTATGTTTCAAGGATGAAAGTTTAGAACCTGGTAATAATATCCAGGAGATGATAATGGTAAGTTTTCTATTGGCAGGAACAATTGGGACATGGAATTTAAGGATTCTATATCTTTTGCTCAAGCAGTGGTTGAGTCTGCAGAACATGCAAGCTTAGCTTCCAGAGTTGTTGTACAACTTTCAAGACAATATTATGTTGATGATGGTGGTTCATGCCACATATTTTTCAAGGATGAATGGTTGGAATCTGGGTAATCATTTCCTGGAGATGGTAATGGTAATTGTTTTGTTGGTAGGTAGAATTGGGACATGGAATTGAAGGATGATATTTCTATTTCTTTAGCAGTGGCTGAGTCTGCAAAATGAGCAATCTTAGCTGCAAGAGCTGTTATACAAATTTCAAGGCAATATTATGTTAACAATGGTTGTTCATGCTACTTAGGTTTCAAGGAAGAAAGATTGGAATCTGGGAAATCATTTCCTGGAGATGGTAATGGTAATTTTTTTGTTGGCAAGAAGAATTGGGACATGCAATTTAAGAAAGCTATCTCTACTACTCAAGCAGTGGTTGAGTCTGCAGAACGTGCAAGCTTGAGCAGCAGAGATGGTAGTTCATGCCACTTAGGTTTCAAGGAAAAAAGGCTGGAACCTTGGAATTAATATCCTAGAGATGGTAATAATAATTGTTTTGTGGGCAGGCAGAATTGGGACAAGAAATTTAAGGATGATATCTATGCTGCTCAAGTTGTAGTTGAGTCTGCAGAACGGGCACGCTTAGCTGCTGAGATATTTTACAAATTTAAAGGCAATATTATGTTAACAATGGTGGTTCATGCCACTTAGGTTTCAAGGATAAATTGTTGGAACCTGCCCAATCATTTCCTTGAGATGGTAACAGTAATTTTTCTGTTGGTAGGCAGAATTGGGAAATAAAATTTAAGGATGCTATCTCTGCTGCTCAAGTAATAGTTGAGTCAGAACAACGCGCAAGCTTAGCTGCCTGAGCCATTGTACACCTTTCAAGGTAATATTATGTTGATGATGGTGGTTCCTGCCACTTAGGTTTCAAGGATAAAAGGTGGGAACCTGTGCAATCATTTCTTGTATATGGTAATGGTTATTTTTCTACTGGAAGGAAGAATTGGAAATGAAGTTTAAGGATGTTATCTTTGCTACTCAAATAGTGGCTGAGTCTACAAAACATACAAGCTTAGCTGCCACAGCTGTTGTTAAAGTTTCAACGCGATATTATGTTGATGATGGTGGTTCATGCCACTTAGGTTTCAAGGATGAAAGCTTGGAATCTGGGCAATCATTTCTTGGAGAGGTTAATGGTAATTTTTCTATTGGCAGCCAGATTTGGGACATGGAATTTAGGGATGCTATCTCTTTTGCCCAAGAAGTGGCTGAGTCTGCAGAATGTACAAGCTTAGCTGCTAGAGGTTTTGTACAAATTTCAAGACAGTATTATGTTGATGATAGTTGTTCATGCCACTTATGTTTCAAGGATGAAAGGTTGGAACATGGGTAATTATTTCCTGGAGATGGTAATGGTAATTTTTTTCTTCGCATGCAGAATTGGGACATGGAATTTAAGGATGCAATTTTTGTTGCTCAAGTAGTGGCTGAGTCTACATAACGAGCAATCTTAGCTTCCAGAGCTTTATACAACTTTCAAGGCAATATTATGCTGATGATGGTTGCTTGTGCCACTTAGGTTACAAGGATGAAAGGTTGGAATCTGGAAAATGATTTCCTGGAGATGGTAATTGTAATTTTTCTGTTGGTAGGAAGAATTGGGACATGGAATTTAACGATGCTATCTTTGCTGCTCAAGTAGTGGCTGATTCAGCAAAACGTGCAAGCTTAGCAACTAGAGCTGTTGTACAATATTCAAGGCATTAATATGTTGATGATGGTAGTTCATGCCACTTAGGTTTCAAGGGAAAAAGGTTAGAACCTTGGCAATCATTTCCTGAATATAGTAATGATAATTTTTCTGTTGCCAGGCAGAATTGGGACAAGAAATTTAAGGATGCTATCTCTGTTGCTCAAGTAGTAGTTGAGTTTGCAGAACGGGCAAGCTTAGCTGCTAAGCTATTGTAGAACTTTCAAGGCAATATTATGTTGATGATGGTGGTTCATGCCATTTATGTTTCAAGGATGAAAGGTTGGAACCTGTGCAATCATTTCCTGGAAATGCTAATGGTAATTTTTCTATTGGAAGGCAGAATTGGAACATGAAATTTAAGTATATTATCTCTCCTAGTCAAATAGTGGCTGAGTATGTAGAACGAGCAAGCGTAGCTTCCAAAGCTGTTCTACAACTTTCAAGGAAATATTATGTTGATGATGGTGGCTCAAGGGATGAAAGGTTGGAACCTAGGCAATCATTTCTAGGAGATGATAATGGTAATTTTTCTGTTGGCAGGCAGAACTGGGACATGAAATTTAAGGATGCTATCTTTGTTGCTCACGTAGTAGTCTAGTTAGCAGAACGTGCAAGCTTATCTGCCAGAGTTGTTGTACAACTTTCAAGACAATATTATGTTGATAATGGTGGTTCATGCCAGTTATGTTTCGAGGATGAACGGTTGGAACCTGGGTAATTATTTCCTGGAGATGGTAATGGTAATTTTTTTCTTGGCCGGCAGAATTGGGATAGGAATTAAACGATGCCATTTTTTTTGCTCAAGTAGTGGCTGAGTCTACATAACGAGAAATCTTAGCTCTCAGAGCTGTTATACAATTTTCAAGGCAATATTATGTTGATGATGGTTGTTTATGCCACTTAGGTTTCAAGGATGAATGGTTTGAATCTGGGAAATCATTTCCTGGAGACGGTAATGGTAATTTTTCTATTGGCAGAAAGAATTGGGACATGTAATTTAAGGGTGTTATCTCTACTGCTCAAGCAGTGGTTGAGTCTGCAGAACATGCAAGCTTAGTTGCCAGAGCTGTTGTATAACTTTCAACGCAATATTATGTTGACGATAGTGGTTCATGTCACCAAAGTTTCAAGGATGAAAGGTTTGAACCTGGGAAATCATTTCCTGGAGATGGTAACGGTAATTTTTCTGTTGACAGATAGAACTCGGACATGGAATTTAAGAATGCTATCTCTACTGCTCAAGTAGTGGCTTAGTCTGGAGAACGTGCAAGCTTAGCTGTCATACATTTTGTACAACTTTCAGGGCAATACTATGTTGACGATAGTGGTTCATATCCCTAAAGTTTCAAGGATGAAAGGTTGGAACATGGGCAATCATTTATTGGAGATGGTAATGGTAATTTTTCTATTGATAGACAGAGCTGGGACATGGAATTTAAGGATGCCATCTCTGCCGCTTAAGCAGTGGTTGATTCTACAATAAGTGCAAGCTTAGCTGCCAAGGTATTGTACAATATTCTATGTAATATTATGTTGATGATTGTGATTCATGCCACTTAGGTTTCAAGGGAAAAAGGTTTGAACCTGAATAATCATTTCCTGGAGATGGTAACAGTAATTTTTCTATTGGTAGGAAGAATTGGTACATGGAATTTAAGGATGATATCTCTGCTACTCAAGTAGTGGAAGATTTTGCAGAACGTGCAAGCTTAGCTGCCAGAGCTGTTGTACAACCTTCAAGTGATTATTATGATGGTGATGGTGGTTCATGCCACTTAGATTTCAAGGATGAAAGGTTGGAACCTGGACAATCATTTCCTGGAGATGGTAATGGTAATTTTTTTGTTGGCAGCCAGAATGAGGACAAGAAATTTAAGGATGCTATCTCAGCTGCTCAAGTAGTAGTTGAGTCTGCAGAACGCGCAAGCTTTGCTACCTGAGGTGTTGTACAATTGTCAAGGCAATATTATTTTTATGATGGTGGTTCATGCCACTTATGTTTCAAGGATGAAAGGATGGAACATGGGCAATCATTTCCTAGAGATAGTAATGGTAATTGTTGTGTTGGCATACAAAATTTGAACATGGAATTTAAGGATAATATCTCTGCTGCTTAAACAATGGCTGAGTCTACAGAACGTGCAAGCTTAGTTGCCAGAGCTGTTGTACAACCTTCAATGGATTATTATGTTGGTGATGGTGGTTCATGCCATTTAGGTTTCAGGGATGAAAGGTTGGAACCTAGGCAATCGTTTCCAGGAGATGATAATGGTAATTTTCTAGTTGGAAGGCAGAATTCAGATATGGAATTTAAGGATGCTATTTCTACTACTCAAGCAGTGGCTGAGTCTGTAGAACGGGGGAGCTTAGCTGCCAAAGCTGTTGTACAACTTACAAGGAAATATTATGTTGATGATGGTGGTTCATGCTACTTAGGTTCATGCTACTTAGGTTTTATGAATGAAAGGTTGAAACCTGGGCAATTATTTCTTGGAAGTGGTAACAGTAATTTTTTTTTTTTGGTAGGCAGAATTGGGACATGAAATTTAAAAATGCTATCTCTGCTGCTCAAGTAGTAGTTGAGTCTGGAAAATGCGCAAGCTTATCTGCCTGAGCTGTTGTACAACATTCAAGGCAATATTATGTAGATAATGGTAGTTTATGCCATTTAGGTTTCAAGGATGAAAGGTTGGAACCTGTGCAATCATTTCTTGGAGATGGTAAGGGTAATTTTTCTGTTGGAAGGCAGAATTGGAACATGAAATTTAAGGATGTTATCTCTCTTACTGAAATAGTGTTTGAGTCTACAGAACGTACAAGCTTAGCAGCCACAGCTGTTGTTACATTTTCAACACGATATTATGTTGACGATGGTGGTTCGTGCCACTTAGGTTTCAAGGATGAAAGTTTGGAATCTGGGCAATCATTTTCGGGGATGGTAATGGTAATTTTTCTGTTGGCATACAAAATAGGGACATGGAGTTTAGGGATGCTATCTCTTTTGCTCAAGTAGTGGCTGAGTTTGCAGAACTGCAAGCTTAGCTGCCAGAGTTGTTGTACAACATTCAAGACAATATTATATTGATGATGGTGGTCATGTCACTTATTTTTCAAGGATGAAAGTCTGGAACCTGGGTAATCATTTCATGGAGATGGTAATAATAATTCTTTTGTTGGTAGGAAGAATTGGGGAATGAAATTTAAGGATGCTATTTATTGTTCTCAAGCAATGGATGTGTCTGCAGAATGAGAAAGCTTAGCTGCCAAAGCTGTTATACAACTTTCAAGGAAATATTATATTGACGATGGTTGTTCATGCCACTTAGGTTTCAAGGATGAAAGGTTGGAATCTAGGAAATCATTTCCTGGAGATGGTAATGGTAATTTTTTGTTAGCGGAAAGACTTGGGACATGGAATATAAGGACGCTATCTCTACTGCTCAACCAATGGTTGAGTTTGCAGAACGTGCAATCTTAGCTTCCAGAGTTGTTGTACAACTTTCAAGGAAATATTATGTTGACGATAGTTGTTTGTGCCACTTAGGTTTCAAGGATGAAAGGTTGGAATCGGGAAACTGATTTCCTGGAGATGGTAATGGTAATTTTTCTGTTGGCAGGAAGAATTGGGACATGGAATTTAACGATGCTATCTTTCCTGCTCAAGTAGTGGATGATTCAGCAAAACGTGCAAGCTTAGCTGCCAGAGCTATTGTACAATATTCAAGGCACTAATATGTTGATGATGGTAGTTCATGCCACTTAGGTTTCAAGGAAAAAAGGCTGGAACCTTGGCAATCATTTTCTGGAGATGGTAATGATAATTTTTCTGTTGGCAGACAGAATTGGGACAAGAAATTTAAGGATGCTATCTCTGCTGCTCAAGTAGTAGTTGAGTCTGCAGAACGGGCAAGCTTAGCTGCTGAGCTATTGTACAACTTTCAAGGCAATATTATGTTGATGATTGTGGTTCATACCATTTATGTTTCAAAGATGAAAGGTTGGAACCTGTGCAATCATTTCCTGAAGATGGTAATGGTAATTTTTCTAATGACAGACAGAACTAGACATGGAACTTAAGGATACTATCTCTGCCGCTTAAGCAGTGGTTGATTCTGCAATAAGTGCAAGATTAGCTGCCAAGTTGTTGTACAACATTCTATGCAATATTATGTTGATGATTGTGATTCATGCCACTTAGGTTTCAAGGAAAAAGGGTTTGAACTTGAGTAATCATTTCTTGGAGATGGTAATAGTAATTTTTCTGTTGGTAGGCAGAATTGGTACATGGAATTTAAGGATTCTATCTCTGCTCCTCAAGCAGTGGCAGATATTGCAAAACGTGTAAGCTTAGATGCCAGAGTTATTGTACAACCTTCAAGGGATTATTATGTTGGTGATTGTGGTTCATGCCACTTAGGTTTCGAGGTTGAAAGGTAGGAACCTGGGCAATCATTTCTGAAGATGGTTATGGTAATTTTTTTTTGGCAGGCAGAATGGGGACAAGTAATTTAAGGATGCTATCTTTGTGTTTCAAGTAGTGGCTAAATCTTCAAAACGTGCAAGCTTAGCCGCCAGAGTTGCTGTTCAACATTCAAGGCAATATTATGTTGATGATGGTGGTTCATGCCATTTAGGTTTCAGAGATGAAAGGTTGGAACATAGGCAATAATTTCCAGGATAGGAGAATGGCTATTTTTCTATTGGCACGCATAACTAGGACATGGAATTTAAGGATGATATCTCTGCTGCTCAAGTAGTGCTTGATTCTACAATACGTGCAAACTTAGCTGCCAGAGCTGTTGTATATCATTCAATGCAATATTATGTTGATGATGGTGGTTCATGCCACTTACGTTTCAAGGAAAAAAGGTTTGAACCTGAGCAATCATTTCCTGGAGATAGTAACTGTAATTTTTCTATTGGTAGGCAGAATTGGTACATAGAATTTAAGGATGCTATCTCTGGTACTCAAGTCGTGGAAGATTTTACAGAACATGCAAACTTAGTTTCCAAAGTTGTTGTACAACCTTCAAGTGATTATTATGATGGTGATGGTGGTTCATGCCACTTAGATTTCAAGGATGAAAGGTTGGAACCTGGACAATCATTTCCTGGAGACGGTAATGGTAATTTGTTTGTTGGCAGCCAGAATGAGGACAAGAAATTTAAGGATGCTGTCGCAGCTGCTCAAGTAGTAGTTGAGTCTGCAGAACGCGCAATCTTAGCTACCTGAGGTGTTGTACAATTGTCAAGGCAATATTATGTTGATGATGGTAGTTCATGCCTTTTATATTTCAAGGATGACAGATTGGAACCTAGGCAATCTTTTCCTAGAGATAGTAATGGTAATTGATGTGTTGGAGGACAAAATTTCAACATGGAAATTAAGGATAATATCTCTGCTGCTCAAACAATGGCTGAATCTGCAGAACGTGCAAGCTAAGTTAACAGAGTTGTTGTACAACCTTCAATGGATTATTATGTTGGTGATGGTGGTTCATGCCATTTAGGTTTCAGGGATGAAAGGTTGGAACCTAGGCAATCGTTTCCAGGAGATGATAATGGTAATTTTTTAGTTGGCAGGCAGAATTCAGATATGGAATTTAAGGATGCTATTTCTACTACACAAGCAGTGGCTGAGTCTGTAGAATGGGGGAGCTGAGCTGCCAAAGCTGTTGTACAACTTACAAGGAAATATTATGTTGATGATGGTGGTTCATGCTACTTAGGTTCATGCTACTTAGGTTTTATGAATGAAAGGTTGGAACCTGGGCAATTATTTCTTGGCGGTGGTAACAATAATTTTTCTTTTGGTAGGCAGAATTGGGACATGAAATTTAAAAATGCTATCTCTGCTGCTCAAGTAGTAGTTGAGTCTGCAAAACGCGCAAGCTTATCTGCCTGAGCTGTTGTACAACATTCAAGGCAATATTATGTAGATAATGGTGGTTCATACCACTTAGGTTTCAAGGATGAAAGGTTGGAACCTGTGCAATCATTTCTTGGAGATGGTAAGGGTAATTTTTCTGTTGGAAGGCAGAATTGGAACATGAAATTTAAGGATGCTATCTCTCCTACTGAAACAGTGTCTGAGTCTACAGAACGTGCAAGCTTAGCTGCCACAGCTGTTGTTACATTTTCAACACGATATTATGTTGACGATGGTGGTTCATGCCACTTAGGTTTCAAGGATGAAAGGTTGGAATCTGGGAAGTCATTTTCGGGAGATGGTAATGGTAATTTTTTTGTTGGCATGCAGAATACGGACATGGATTTTAAGAATGCTATCTCTTTCGCTCAAGCAGTGGCTGAGTTTGCAGAACTGCAAGCTTAGCTGCCGGAGTTGTTGTACAACATTCAAGACAATATTATGTTCATGGTGGTGGTTCATGTCACTTATGTTTCAAGGATGAAAGTCTGGAACCTGGGTAATCATTTCCTGAAGATTGTAATGGTAATTCTTTTGTTGCCAGGAAGAATTGGTGCATGAAATTTAAGGATACTATTTTTGTATCTCAAGCAGTGGATGTGTCTGCAGAATGAGAAAGCTTAGCTGCCAGAGATGTTATACAATTTTCAAGGAAATATTATATTGACGATGGTTGTTCATGCCACTTAGGTTTCAATGATGAAAGGTTAGAATCTGGAAAATCATTTCCTGGAGATGGTAATGGTAATTTTTTGTTGGCGGAAAGAATTGGGACATGGAATATAAGGATGCTATCTCTACTGCTCAACCAATGGCTGAGTTTTCAGAACGTGCAAGCTTAGCTGCCAGAGTTGTTGTACAACTTTCAAGGAAAGATTATGTTTACGATAGTGGTTCATTTCACTAAAGTTTCAAGGATGAAAGGTAGGAACCAGGGCAATCATTTCCTGAAGATGGTAACGGTAATTTTTCTGTTGGCAGGCAAAATCGGGACATGGAATTTAAGGATGTTATCTCTCCTACTAAAATAGTGTCTGAGTCTACAGAACGTGCAAGCTTAGCTGCCACAGTTGTCGTTACATTTTCAACACGATATTATGTTGACGATGGTGGTTCATCCCACTTAGGTTTCAAGGATGAAAGGTTGGAATCTGGGAAGTCATTTTCGGGAGATGGTAATGGTAATTTTTCTGTTGGCATGCAGAATAGGGACATGGAGTTTAAGGATGCTATCTCTTTTGCTCAAGCAGTGGCTGCGTTTGCAGAACTGCAAGCTTAGCAGCCAGAGTTGTTCTACAACATTCAAGACAATATTATGTTGATGATGGTGGTAAATGTCACTCATGTTTCAAGGATGAAATTATGGAACCTGGGTAATCATTTCTTTGAGATGGTAATGGTAAATCTTTTGTTGCCAGGAAGAATTGGTGCGTGGAATATAAGGATGCTATCTCTACTGCTCAACCAATGGCTGAGTTTTCAGAACGTGCAAGCTTAGCTGCCAGAGTTGTTGTAAAACTTTAAAGGCAGTATTATGTTTACGATAGTGGTTCATTTCACTAAAGTTTCAAGGATGAAAGGTAGGAACCAGGGCAATCATTTCCTGAAGATGGTAACGGTAATTTTTCTGTTGGCAGGCAAAATCGGGACATGGAATTTAAGGATGTTATCTCTCCTACTAAAATAGTGTCTGAGTCTACAGAACGTGCAAGCTTAGCTGCCACAGCTGTTGTTACATTTTCAACACGATATTATGTTGATGATGGTGGTTCATGTCACTCATGTTTCTAGGATGAAATTCTGGAACCTGGGTAATCATTTCTTTGAGATGGTAATGGTAATTCTTTTGTTGCCAGGAAGAATTGGTGCGTGAAATTTAAGGATGCTATTTCTGTTGCTCAAGCAGTGGATGTGTCTGCAGAATGAGAAAGCTTAGCTGCCAGAGCTGTTATACAACTTTCAAGGAAATATTATATTGACGATGGTTGTTCATGCCACTTAGGTTTCAAGGGTGAAATTGGAACCTGGGAAATCATTTCCTGAAGATGGTAACGATAATTTTTCTGTTGGTAGGCAAAACCGGAACATGAAATTTAAGGATGTTATCTCTCCTACTAAAATAGTGTCTGATTCTACAGAACGTGCAAGCTTAGCTGCCACAGCTGTTGTTACATTTTCAACACGATATTATGTTGACGATGGTGGGTCATGCCACTTAGGTTTCAAGGATGAAAGGTTAGAATCTGGGAAGTCATTTTCGGGAGATGGTAATGGTAATTTTTCTTTTGGCATGCAGAATAGGGACATGGAGTTTAAGGATGCTATCTCTTTCGCTCAAGTGTGGTTGAGTTTGAAGAACTGCAAGCTTAGCTGCCAGAGTTGTTGTACAACATTCAAGACAATATTATGTTGATGTTGGTGGTTCATGTCACGTATGTTTCAAGGATGAAACTCTGGAACCTGGGTAATAATTTCTTAGAGATGGTAATGGTAATTATTTTTTTTTCAGGAAGAATTGGTGCATGAAATTTAAGGATGCTATTTCTGGTACTCAAGCAGTGGATGTGTCTGCAGAATGAGAAAGCTTAGCTGCCAGAACTGTTATACAATTTTCAAGGAAATATTATATTGACTATGGTTGTTCGTGCAACTTAGGTTTCAATGATGAAAGGTTGGAATCTGGGAAATTTTTTCCTGGAGATGGTAATGGTAATATTTTATTGGCGGAAAGAATTGGGACACGGAATATAAGGATGCTATCTCTACTGCTCAACCAATGGCTGAGTTTGCAGAACGTGCAAGCTTAGCTGCCAGAGTTGTTGTACAACTTTCAAGGCAATATTACGTTTACGATAGTGGTTCATTTCACTAAAGTTTCAGGGATGAAAGGTTGGAACCTGGGCAATCATTTCCTAAAGATGGTAACGGTAATTTTTCTGTTGGCAGGCAAAAAAGGGACCTAGAATTTAAGGATGATATCTCTCCTACTGAAATAGAGTCTGAGTCTATAGAACGTGCATGCTTAGCTGCCACAGCTGTTGTTGCATTTTCAACACGATATTATGTTGACGATGGTGGTTCATTCCACTTAGGTTTCAAGGATGAAAGGTTGGAATCTGGGAAGTCATTTTCGGGAGATGGTAATGGTAATTTTTCTGTTGTCATGCAGAATATGGACATGGAGTTTAAGATGCTATCTCTTTTGCTCAAGCAGTGGTTGCGTTTGCAGAATTGCAAGCTTAGCAGCCAGAGTTGTTCTACAACATTCAAGACAATATTATGTTGACGATGGTGGTTCATGTCACTTATGTGTCAAGGATGAAAGTCTGGAACCTGGGTAATTATTTCTTGGAAATGGTAATGGTAATTCTTTTTTTGCCATGAAGAATTGGTGCATGAAAGGATGCTATTTCTGTTGCTCAAGCAGTGGATGTGTCTACAGAATGAGAAAGCTTAGCTGCCACAGCTGTTATACAATTTCAAGGAAATATTATATTGATGATGGTTGTTCGTGCCACTTAGGTTTCGATGATGAAAGGTTGGAATCTGGGAAATCATTTCCTAGAGATGGTAATTGTAATTTTTTGTTGGCGAAAAGAATTGGGACATGGAATATAAGGATGTTATCTCTACTGCTCAACCAATGGCTGAGTTTGTAGAACGTGCAAGCTTAGCTGCCAGAGTTGTTGTACAACTTTCAAGGCAATATTATGTTTACGATACTGGTTCATTTCACTAAAGTTTCAAGGATGAAAGATTGGAACCTGGGCAATAATTTCCTGAAGATGGTAAGGGTAATTTTTCTGTTGGCAGGCAAAATCGGGACATGGAATTTAAGGATGTTATCTCTCCTACTGAAATAGTGTCTGAGTCTACAGAACGTGCAAGCTTAGCTGCTACAGCAGTTGTTACATTTTTAACACGATATTATGTTGATGAAGGTGGTTCATGCCACTTAGGTTTCAAGGATGAAAGGTTGGAATTTGGGAAGTCTTTTTCGAGAGATGGTAATGGTAATTTTTCTGTTGGCATGAAGAATAGCGACATGGAGTTTAAGGATGCTATCTATTTTGCTCAAGCAGTGGCTGCGTTTGCAGAACTGCAAGCTTAGTAGCCGGAGTTGTTCTACAACATTCAAGACAATATTATGTTGATGATGGTGGTTCATGTCACTCATGTTTCAAGGATGAAAGTACGGAACCTGGGTAATCGTTTCTTGGAAATGTTAATGGAAATTCTTTTGTTTCCAGGAAGAATTGGTGCGTGAAATTTAAGGATGCTATTTCTGTTGCTCAAGCAGTGGATGTGTCTGCAGAATGAGAAAGCTTAGATGCCACAGCTGTTATAAAACTTTCAAGGAAATATATATTGACGATGGTTGTTCATGTCACTTAGGTTTCAAGGATGAAAGGTTGGAACCTGGGCAATCATTTCCTGAAGATTGTAACGGTAATTTTTCTGTTGGCAGGAAAAACCGGGACATGGAATTTAAGGATGTTATCTCTCCTACTGAAATAGTGTCTGAGTCTACAGAATGTGCATGCTTAGCTGCCACAGATATTGTTACATTTTCAACACGATATTATGTTGACGATGGTGGTTCATGCCACTTAGGTTTCAAGGATGAAAGGTTGGAATCTGGGAAGTCATTATCAGGAGATGGTAATGGTAATTTTTCTGTTGGCATGCAGAATAGGGACATGGAGTTTAAGGACTCTATCTCTTTTGCTCAAGTAGTTGCTGAGTTTGCATAACTGCAAGCTTAGCTGCCAGAGTTGTTGTACAACATTCAAGACAATATTATGTTGATGATGGTGGTTCATGTCACTTATGTTTCAAGGATGAAAGTCTGGAACTTGGGTAATCATTTCTTGGAGATGGTAATGGTAATTCTTTTTTTCCAGGAAGAATTGGTGCGTGAAATTTAAGGATGTTATTTATGTTGTTCAAGCAGTGGATGTGTCTGCAGAATGAGAAAGCTTAGCTGCCAGAGCTGTTATACAATTTTCAAGGAAATATTATATTGGCGATGGTTGTTCATGCCACTTAGGTTTCAATGATGAAAGGTTGGAATCTGGGAAATCATTTTCTGGAGATGGTAATGGTAATTTTTTGTTGGCGGAAAGAATTGGGACATGGAATATAAGGATTCTATCTCTACTGCTCAACCAATGGCTGAGTTTGCAGAACGTGCAAGCTTAGCTGCCAGTGTTGTTGTACAACTTTCAAGGCAATATTATGTTTAGGATACTGGTTCATTTTACTAAAGTTTCAATGATGAAAGGTTTGAACCTGGGCAATCATTTCCTGAAGATGGTAAGGGTAATTTTTCTGTTGGAAGGCAGAATTGGAACATGCAATGTAAGCATGCTATCTCTCCTATTGAAATAGTGTATGTGTCTACAGAACGTGCAAGATTAGCTGCCACAGCTGGTGTTACATTTTCAAGATGATATTATGTTGACGATGGTGGTTCATGCCACTTAGGTTTCAAGGATGAAAGGTTGGAATCTGGGAATTCATTTTCGGGATAGGGTAATGGTAATTTTTCTTTTGGCATGCAGAATAAGGACATGGAGTTTAAGGATGCTATCTCTTTTGATAAAGCAGTGGCTGAGTTTGCAGAACTACAAGCTTAGCTGCCAAAGTTGTGGTACAACATTCAAGGAAATATTATGTTGATGATGGTGGTTCATGTCACTTATGTTTAAAGGATGAAAGTCTGGAACCTAGGTAACCATTTCTTTGATATGGTAATGGTAATTCTTTTTTTTTCAGGAATAATTGGTGCATGAAATTTAAGGATGCTATTTCTGTTGCTCAAGCAGTGGATGTGTCTGCAGAATGAGAAAGCTTAGCTGCCAGAGCTGTTATACAACTTTCAAGGAAATATTATATTGACGATGGTTGTTCATGCCACTTAGGTTTCAAGGATGAAAGGTTGGAATCTGGGAAATCATTTCCTGGAGATGGTAATGGTAATATTTTGTTGGTGGAAAGAATTGGGACATGGAATATAAGGATGCTATCTCTACTGCTCAACCAATGGCTGAGTTTGCAGAACGTGCAAGCTTAAATGCCAGAGTTGTTGTACAACTTTCAAGGCAATATTATGTTTACGATAGTGGTTCATTTCACTAAAGTTTCAAGGATCAAAGGTTGGAACCTGGGCAATCATTTACTGAAGATGGTAACGGTAATTTTTCTGTTAGCAGGCAAAACCGAGACATGGAATTTAAGGATGTTGTTTCTTTTGGCTGGCAAAACCTGCAAGAATAGCATCCACAACTAACATACGACTTTTGTGGCAATATTGTGTTGATGATGGTGGTTCATACCACTTAGGTTTTGAGGTTGAAAGGTTGGAACCTGGGAAATCATTTCCTGGAGATGGTTATGGTTATTTTTTGTTTGCAGGAAGAATGGGGACATGGAATTTAAGGATGCTATCTCTGTTGTTCAAGGAGCGGCTGAGTCTGCAAAACGTGCCAGCTTAGCCACAAGAGTTGTTGCACAACATTCAAGGCGATATTATGTTGACAATGGTGGTTCATGCAACATAGGTTATAAGGATGAAAGGTTGGAATCTTGGAAATTATTTCCTGGAGATGGTAATGGTAATTTTTCTGTTGGCAGGAAAAATTGGGACATGGAATTTAAGGATGATATCTCTGCATCTCAAGCAGTGAACGATTCTGCAGAACGAGAAAGCTTAGCTACCAGAGAAGGTTTACAACTTTCAAGGAAATATTATGTTTACGATGGTGGATCATATCATTTCTACGAGATAGTAATTGTAATTTTTCTGTTGGTAGGAAGAATATGTACATAGAATTTAAGGATGCTATCTCTACTTCTCAAGTAGTGGTTGCATCTGCATAACGTGCAAGCTTAGCTTCCAGAGTTGTTATACACCTTTCAAGACAATATTATGTTGATGATAGTGGTTCATGCCACTTATGTTTCGAGGATGAAAGGTTGGAACCTGGGTAATCATTTCATGGAGATGGTAATGGTAATTTTTTGGTTGGTAGGAAGAATTGGGACATGGTATTTAAGGATGCTAATTATGTTGCTCCAGCAGTGGCGGAGTCTGCAGAACGAGCAAGCTTAGCTGCCAGAGATATTATACAAATTTCAAGGCAATATTATGTTGGCGGTGGTTGTTCATGACACATAGGTTTCAAGGGTGAAAGGTTTAATCTGGGAAATCATTTGCTGAAGATGGTAATGGTAATTTTTCTGTTGGCAGGAAGAAATGGGACATGGAATTTAAGAATGCTACCTCTATTGCTCGAGCAGTGGCTGAGTCTGCAGAACGTGCAAGCTTAGCTGCCAGAGTTGTTGTACAACTTTCAAGGCAATATTATGTTGACGATAGTGGTTTATGTCACTAAAGTTTCAAGGATGAAAGGTTGTAACTTGGGCAATCATTTTCTTGAGATGGTAACAGTAATTTTTCTGTTGGCATGCAGAACTGGGACATGGAATTTAAGAATGCTATCTTTGCTGCTCAAGAAGTGGTTGAGTCTGCAAAAAGTGCAAGATTGGCCACCAGAGTTGTTGTCCAACATTCAAGACATATTATGTTGATGATGGTTGTTCATGCCACTTAGGCTTCAGAGATGAAATGTTGGAACCTAGGCAATAATTTCGAAGAGAGGAGAATGGTAATTTATCTGTTGGCAGGCAGAATTGGGAAATGGAATTTAATGATGTTATCTCTGTTGCTCAAGCAGTGGCTAATTCTACAGAACGAGCAAGCTTAGTTTCCATAGAAATTGTACAACTTTCAAAAAAATATTATGTTGATGATGGTGGTTCATGTCATTTAGGTTTCAAGGATGAAAGGTTAGAACCTGGTAATCATTTTCTGGAGATGGTAATGGTAATTTTTTTGTTGGCATCCAGAATGGGGACATGGAATATAAGGATGCTATCTCTGCTACTCAAGTAGTGGCTAAGTCTGCAATACGTGCAAGCTTAGATTCCATAGATGTTGTACAACATTCAAGGCATTAATATGTTGATGGTGGTGGTTCATTCCACTTAGGTTTCAAGGTAATGGTAACTTTCTCTGTTGGCAGGCAGAATTGGGACAAAAAATTTAAGGATGATATCTCTACTGCCCAAGTGGTAGTTCAGTCTGAAGAACCCAAAACCGTAGGTGCCTGAGCTGTTGTACAACTTTCAAGGCAATATTATGTTGGTGATGGTGGTTCATGCCACTTAATTTTAAGGGATGAAAGGTTGGAACCTAATAAACCGTTTCCAGGAGATGATAATGATAATTATTCTGTTGATAGGCAAAATTGGGATATGGAATTTAAGGACGCTATCTCTGCTGCTCAAGTTGTGGCTAAGTCTCTACAACCAGCAAGCATAGATGCCAGAGTTGTTGTACAACTTTCAAGGGAATATTTTGCTGACGATGGTTGTTCATGCCATTTATGTTTCATGGATGAAAGGTTAGAACCTGGTAAATAATTTCCTAGGGATGGTAACAATATTTTTTTTGTTGGTAGGCAGAAAATGGAAATGAAATTTAAATATTCTATCTCTGCTGCTCAAGTAGTAGTTGAGTCTGCAGAACGCACAAGCTTAACTGCCAGAGCTATTGTACAGCCTGCAAGGAAATATTATATTGATGATGGTGGTTCATGCCACTTAGGTTTCAGGGAGGAAAGTTTGGAACCTGTGCAACCATTTCCTGTAGATAGTAATGGTAATTTTTCCGTTGGCGGGGAAAATTAGAACATGGAATTTAAGGATAATATCTCTACTGCTCAAGCAATGATTGAGTCTGCATTACGCGCAAGCTTAGCTGCCTGAGCTATTGTACAACTTTTAAGGAAATATTATGTTGTCGATGGTGGCTCATGCCACTTTGGTTTCAAGGATGAAAGGTTGGAACCTGAGCAATCATTTCGTGGAGATGGTAAAAATAAGTTTTCTGTTGGTAGGAAAAACTGGGTCATGAAATTTAAGTATACTATCTCTGTTGCTCAAGCAGTGGTTGAGTCTGTAGAACGAGCAAGCTTAGCTCCTAGAGTTGTTGTAAAACATTCAAGGCATTAATATGTTGATGATGGTGGTTCATGCCACTTAGGTTTCAAGGAGAAAAGGTTTGAACCTGGGAACTCATTTCCTGGAGATGGTAATAGTAATTTTTCTGTTGGTAGGGAAAATTGGTACATGAAATTTAAGGATTCTATCTCAGCTGCTCAAGCAGTGGCTGATTCTGCAGAACGTGTTGGTTATAGTGGCTCATGCCACTTAGGTTTCAAGATGAAAAGTCAGAACCTGGATAATCATTTACCGGAGACAGTAATAGTAATTTTTTTGTTGGCAGCAAGAATAGGGACATGGAATTTAGGATGCTATCTCTACTTCTCAAGTAGTGGCTGAGTCTGCAGAACGTGCAATCTTAATTTCCAGAGCTATTGTACAACATTCAAGACGTTAACATGTTGATAATGGCATTTCATGCCACTTAGGTTTCAAGGAAAAAAGGTTGGAACCTTTGCAATCCTTTCCTGGAGATGGTAAAGGTAATTTTTTCTGGTGGCAGGCAGAATTGGGACATGAAGTTTAAAGATGTTATCTTTACTGCTGAAGTAGTAGTTGAGTCTGCAGAATGCGCAACCACAGCTGCATGATCTTTTGTACAACTTTCAAGGAAATATTATGTAGATGATGATGGTTCATGCCACTTATGTTTCAACGATGAAAGGTTGGAACCTGAGAAATCATTTCCTGCAGATAGTAATGGTAATTTTTATGTTGGCAGGTATAATTGAAACATGAAATTTAAGGATAATATCTTTGCTGATTAAGCACTGCATGAGTATGTAAAACGAGCAAGCTTAGCTGCCAGAGCTATTGTACAACTTTCAAGGCAATATTATGGCTTTGATGGTGGTTCATGCCACTTTGGTTTATGTTAGCTGCCAGAACGTGCAAGCTTAGCTGCCAGAGTTGTTGTACAACCTTCAAGGGATTATTATGTTAGGGATGGTGGTTCATGCCACTTAGATTTCAAGGATGAAAGTTGGAACTTGGACAATTATTTCCCAGAGAAAATAATGGTAATTGTTTTGTTGGCAGCAAGAATGGGGACATGGAATTTAAGGATCTTATCTCTACTTCTCACGTAGTGGCTAAGTCTTCAGAACATGCAAGCTTAGCTGCCAGAACTGTTGTGCACCATTCAAGGCATTAATATGTTGATAATGGTAGTTCATGCAACTTAAAATTTAAGGAAAAAAGGTTGGAACCTTGGCAATCATTTCCTGGAGATGGTAATGGTAATTTTTCTGTTGGCAGGTAGAACGGGGAAATGAAATTTAAGGATGCTATATATGCTGCCCAAGTAGTAGTTGAATCTGCAGAACGCGCAAGCTTAGCTGCCTGAGTTATTGTACAACTTTCAAGACAATATTATGTTAATGATGGTGGTTCCAACCACCTAGGTTTAAGGATGAAAGGTTGGAACCTGTGCAACCATTTCCTGCAAATAGTAATGGTAAGTTTTCTGTTGGCAGTCAGAATTGGGACAAGAAATTTAAGGATGTTATCTCTACTGCTCAAATAGTAGTTGAGTCTGGAGAACGTGCAAGCGTAGATGTCAGAGTTGTTGTACAACCCTAAAGGAATTAATATGTTCATAATGGTAGTCCATGCCACTTAAGTTTTAAGGAAAAAAGGTTGGAACCTTGGCAATCATTTCCTAGAGATGGTAACAGTAATTTTTCTATTGGTACGCAGAATTGGGACATGAAATTTAAGGATGCAATCTCTGCTGCTCGAGTAGTAGTTTAGCCTGCAGAACGCACAACCTTAGCTGCCCAAGCTGTTGTACAACTTTAAAGGCAATATTTTGTTGATGATGGTGGTTCATGCCACTTTTGTTTCAAGGATGAAAGGTTGGAATGTGGGAAATCATTTCCTGGAGATGGTAATGGTAATTTTTCTGTTAGCAGGCAGAATTGGGACAAGAAATTTAAGGATGTTATCTCTGCTACTTAAGTAGTTGTTGAGTCTACAGAACGCACAAGCTTAGCTACCTGAGATGTTGTTCAACTTTCAAGGAAATATTATGTTGATGATGGTGGTTCATGCCACTTATGTATAAATGATGAAAGGTTGGAACTTGGGCAATCATTTCCTGGAGATAGTAATGGTAATTGTTTTTTTGGCGGGCATAATTGGAACATGGAATTTTTGGATAATATCTCCACTGCAAAAGCAGCGGCTGAGTCTGCAGAACGTGCAAGCTTAGTTTCCAGAGCTATTGTACAAACCTCAAGGATTATTATGTTGGTGATGGTGGTTCATGCCACTTATTTTTCAAGGATGAAAGGTTGGAATTTGGGAAATCATTTCCTTGAGATAGTAATGGTTATTTTTCTATTGGGCAGGAGAATTGGAACATGAAATTTAAGGATGTTATCTCTCATGCACAAGTAGTAGTTGAGTCTGCAGAATGTGCAACCTTAACTGCCTGAGCTGTTGTACAACATTCAAGGCGTTAATATGTTGATAATGCTAGTTCATACCACTTAGGGTTTAAAGGAAAAAAGGTTGGAACCTTGTCAATCATTTCCTGGAGATGGTAATGGTAATCTTTCTGTTGGCAGGTAGAATTGGGACATCAAAATTAAGGATGTTATCTTTGCTGCTCAAATAGTTGTTGAGTCTGCAGAACACGCAAGCTTAACTGCCTGAGTTGTTGTAAAACTTTCAAGGCAATATTATGTTGATAATGGTGGTTCAGGCCACTTATGTTAAGAGGATGAAAGGTTGGAACCTTGGAAATAATTTTCTATAGATAATAATGGGAATTTTTATGTTGGCAGGAAAAACTGAAACAGGGACTTTAAGGATAATATTTCTGCCGCTCAAGCACTGGCTGAGTCTGTAAAAAGGCAAGCTTAGCTGCTACAGCTGTTGTACAACTTTTAAGGTAATATTATGTGGTCGATAGTTGTTCATGCCACTTTGGTTTAAAGGATTAAAGGTTGGAACATGGGCAATCATTTCTTAGAGATGGTCACAGTAAGTTTTCTGTTGGTAGGCAGAATTGGGATATGGAATTTGTGGATGCTGTCTCTACTGCTCAAGCAGTGGCTGAGTCTGTACAATGTGCAAGCTTAGCTGCCAGAGCTATTATACAACATTCAAGGCATTAATATGTTGATTATGGTTGTTCATGCCACTCAGGTTTCGGGGAAAAAAGGTTTGAACCTAGGAAATCATTTCATGGATATGGTAACAATAATTTTTCTGTTGGTAGGGAAAATTGGTACATGGAATTTAAGGATGCTTTCTCTGCTGCTCAAGCAGTGGCTGATTTTGCACAACGTGCAAGCTTAGATGCAAGAGCTGTTGTAAAACCTTCAAGGGATTATTATGTTGGTGATGGTGGTTCATGCCACTTAGGTTTCAAGGATGAAAGGTTAGAACCTGGCTATCATATCCTGGAGACATAATGGTAATTCTTTTGTTTGGCAGCCAGAATGGGGACATGGAATTTAAGGATGCTATCTCTATTTCTCAAGTAGTGGCTGAGTCTGCAGAACGTGCAAGTTTAGATGCCAGAGCTATTGTACAATATTCAAGGGATTAATATGTTGATAATGGTAGTTCATGCCACTTAAGTTTTAAGGAAAAAAGGTTGGAACCTTGGAAATCATTTCCTGGAGATGGTAATGGTAATTTTTCTATTGGCGGGTAGAATTGGGACTTGAAATTTAAGGATGCTATCTCTGCTGCTCAAGTAGTAGTTGAGTCTGTAGAACGAGCAAGCTTAGCTGCCTATGTTGTTGTACAACTTTCAAGGCAATATTATATTGATGATGGTTGTTCATGCCACTTATGTTTCTAGGATGAAAGGTTGGAACCTGGACCATCATTTCCTGGAGACAGTAATGGTAATTTGTTTTGGCAGATAGAATGGGGACATGGAATTTAAGAATGCTATCTCTACTTCTCAAGTAGTGGCTGAGTCTACAGAACGTTCAAGCTTAGCTGTCAGGGTTGTTGTACAACATTCAAGGCATTAATATAATGATGGTGGTGGTTCATGCCACTTAGGTTTAAAGAAAAAAAGGTTTGAACCTAGGAAATAATTTCCTGGAGATGGTAAAAGTAATTTTTCTGTTGGTAGGGAAAATTGGTACATAGAGTTTAGGTATGCTATCTTTGCGGCTGAAGCAGTTGTTGATTTTGGAGAATGTGCACGCTTAGCTGCCAGAGTTGTTGTGAAACCCTCAAGGGATTATTATGTTGGTGATGGTTGTTCATGCCATTTAGGTTTCAGGGATGAAAGGTTGGAACCTAGGGAATCATTTCCAGGAGATGATAATGGTAATTTTTCTGTTGGCAAGCAGAATTGGGACATGAAAGTTGCTATCTCTTCTGCTCAAGTAGTAGTTGAGTCTGCAGAACTCACAAGCTTAGCTGCCTGAGCTGGTGTACAACTTTCAAGGAAAT
This sequence comes from Nicotiana paniculata, assembly GCA_005239505.1. NCBI lineage: Eukaryota > Viridiplantae > Streptophyta > Magnoliopsida > Solanales > Solanaceae > Nicotiana > Nicotiana paniculata. Next base: position 7,012 of record ML321825.1, on the reverse strand, counting down.
ATTATGTTGATGATGGTGGTTCATACCACTTAGGTTTCAAGGATGAAAGGTTGGAACCTGTGCAAGCATTTCTTAGAGATGACAATGGTAATTTTTCTGTTGGAAGACTGAATTGGAACATGAAATTTAAGGATGTTATCTCTCCTACTCAAATAGTGGATGAGTTTACGGAACTTGCAATCTTAGATGCCATAGCTAATGTTACACTTTCAATACGATATTATGTTGACGATCGTGGTTCATGCCTCTTAGGTTTCAAGGATGAAAGGTTGGAATCTAGGCAATCATTTCCTGGAGAGGGTAACGGTAATTTTTCTATTGGCAGACAGAATTGAGACATGCAATTTAAGGAGTGGATGAGTCTGCAGAACGTGCAAGCATAGCTGTCAGAGTTCTTGTATAACTGTCAAGAAAATATTATGTTTATGATGGTTGTTCATGCCACTTAGGTCAAGGATGAAAGGTTGGAATCTGGGCGATCATTTCCTGGAGATGGTAATGGTAATTTCTCTGTGGGAAGGAAGAATTGGGACATGGAATTGAAGGATGTTATCTCTTTTGTTCAAGCAGTGGCTGAGTCTTCAGAATGTGCAAGCTTAGCTGCCAGAGCTGTTGTACAACTTTCAAGACGATATTCTGTAGATGATGGTGGTTCATGCCACTTATGTTTCAAGGATGAAATGTTGGAACCTGGGTAATTATTTTCTGGAGATGGTAATGAAAATTTTTCTATTGGCAAGCAGAATTGGGACAAGAAATTTATGGATGCTATCTATGCTGCTCAAGTAGTAGTTGAGTATGCAGAACGTGCAAGCTTAGCTGCCCGAGCTGTTGTACAACTTTCAAGGCAATATTACGTTGGTGATGGTCGTTCATGTCACTTATGTTTCAATGATGAAAGGTTGGAACTTGGGAAATTAATTCTTGGAGATAGTTATAGTAATTTTTCTTGTTGGCGGGCAGCATTGGAACATGTAATTTAAGGATAATATTTATGCTGCTCAAGCAGCAGCTAAATCTGCAGAACGTCAAGCTTAGTTGCCAGAGCTGTTGTACAACCCTCAAGGGATTATTATGTTTGTGATGATGGTTAATGCCACTTAGGTTTAAAGTATGAAAGATTGGAATCTACGCAATCATTTCCTGGAGATGGAAATGGTAATTTTTCTATTGGCAGGAAGAATTAGGATATGGAATTTATGGACTCTATCTCTACTGCTTAAGTAATGGTTGAGTGTGTAGAACGAGCAAGCTTAGCTGCCAGAGCTGTTGTACAACCTTCAACGAAATATTATGTTGACGATGGTGGTTCATGCTACTTAAGTTTAATGGATGAAAGGTTTGAACTTGGGCAATTATTTCCTGGAGATAGTAATTGTAATTTTTCTATTGACGGGCAGAAGTAGAACATGGAATTAAATGATAAAATCTCTGCTGCTCAAGCAGCGACTGAGTCTGCAGAACGTGCAAGCTTAGTTGCCAGAGCTGTTGTACAACCCTCAAGGGATTATTATGTTTGTGATGGTGGTTCATGCCATTTAGTATTCAGGGATGAAAGGTTGGAACCTAGGCAATCATTTCCAGAAGATGATAATGGTAATTTTTATGATGGCAGGTACAATTGGGACATGAAATTTAAGGATGCTACCTCTGCTGCTCAAGTAGTAGTTTAGTCTGAAGAACGAGCAAGGTTAGCTGTCTATGCTGTTGTATAAGTTTCTAGGCAATATTATATTGATGATGGTTGTTCATGACACTTATATTTCAAGGATGAAAGGTTGGAACCTGGACAATCATTTCCTGGAGACAGTAATCATAATTTCTTTGTTGGCAGCCAGAATGGGGACATCGAATTTAAGGATGCTATCTTTACTTCTTAAGTAGTGGCTGAGTGTACGGAACGTGCAAGCTTAGCTTCCAGAGCTGTTGTAAAACATTCAAGGCATTACTATGTTGATGATGGTGGTTCACGCCACTTATGTAAAACAAAGTTTGAACCTAGGTAATCATTTCCTGGGGATGGTAATGGTAATTTTTCTGTTGGCAAGAAGAATTGGGAAGAGAAATTTATGGATGCTATCTCTGCTGCTCAAGTAGTAGTTGAGTCTGCAGAAAGCGCAAGCTTAGCTGCCTGAGCTGTTGTACAACTTTCAAGGCAATATTAAGTTTATGATAGCGGTTCATGCCAATTATGTTTCAATGATGAAAGGTTCGAACTTGGGCAATCATTTCCTGGAGATAGTAATGGTAATTGTTTTGTTGACGAGCAGAATTGGAACATGAAATTTAAGGATAAAATCGTTGCTGCTCAAGCAGCGGCTGAGTCTGCAGAACGTGCAAGCTTAGTTGCTAGAGTTGTTGTACAACCCTCAAGGGATTATTATGTTGGTGATGGTTTTTCATGCCATTTAGGTATACGGGATGAAAGGTTGGAACCTAAGCAATCATTTCCAGGAGATGATAATGGTAACTTTTCTAGTTGGCAGGCAGAATTGGGATATGGAATGTAAGGACGTTATCTCTACTGCTTAAGTAATGGCTGAGTTTGTAGAACGAGCAAGCATAGCTGCCAGAGATGTTGTACAACTTTCAAGGCAATATTATGTTGACGATGCTGGTTCATGCCACCTAGGCTTCAAGGATGAAATTTTAGAACCTGGGTAGGCAGGCAGACAGGCATTTTGGCAGGCAGAATTGGGATATGGAATTTAAGGACGCTATCTCTGCTGTTCAAGCAGTAGCTGAGTCTGCAGAACGTGCAAGCTTAGCTGCCAGAGTTGTTATACAGCTTTCAAGATAATATTATTTTGACGATGGTGGTTCATTCTAATTAGGTTTCAAGGATGAAAGGTTGGAATCTGGGCAATCATTTCCGGGAGATAGTAATGGTAATTTTTCTGTTGGCAGGCAGAATTGGGACATGGAATTTAGGGATGCTATCTCTTTTGTTCAAGTAGTGGCTGAGTCTGCAGAACGTGCAAGTTGTTGTACATCTTTCAAGACAATATTATGTTGATGATGGTGGTTCATGCCACTTATATTACAAGTATGAAAGGTTGTAACCTGGGTAATCAGATGGTAATGGTTATTTTTCTGTTGGCAGGCAGAATTGGGACATAGAATTTTAGGATGCTATCTCTGCTGCTAGAGTAGTGGCTATTTCTGCAGAACATGCAAGCTTAGCATCCAGAGTTGTTGTACAACTTTTTGGGGATTATTATGTTGGTGATGGTGGTTCATGCCACTAAGGTTTCAAGGATGAAAGGTTGGAACCTGGACAATCATTTCCTGGAGACGGTAATGGTAATTTTCTTGTTGGCAGCAAGAATGGGGACATGGAATTTAAGGATGATATCTCTTCTTCTCAAGTAGTGGCTGAGTTTGCAGAACGTGCAAATTTAGCTGCCAGAGTTGTTGTACAACATTCAAGGGATTAATATGTTGATGATGGTAGTTCATGCTACTTAGGTTTCAAGGAAAAAAGGTTGGAACCTTGGCAATGATTTCCTGGAGATGGTAATGGTAATTTTCCTGTTGGCAGGCATAATTGGGACAAGAAATTTAAGGATGCTATCTCTGCTGCTCAAGCAGTGGTTGAGTCTGCAGAACGTGCAAGCATGGCTTCCAATACTGTTGTACAACTTACGAGGCAATATTATGTTGATAATGGTGGTTCATGCCCCTTAAGTTTTGGAGGTTGAAAAGTTAGAACCTAGGAAATCATATCTAGGAGATGAGAATGGTAATTTTTCTGTTGGCAGGCAGAACTGGGACATGGAACTTAAGAATGATATCTCTGGTGCTCAAGTAGTGGCTGAGTTTGTACAACGAGCAAGCTTAGCTGCCAGAGCTGTTCTACAACTTTCAAGGCAATATTATGTTGACGATAATGGGTCATGTCACTTAGGTTTCAAGGATGAAAGCTTGGAATCAGTGCAATCATTCCTGGAGATGGTAACATTAGTTTTTCTGTTGGTAGGCAGAATTGGAACATGAAATTTAAGTATGCTTTCTCTTCTGCTCAAGTAGTAGTTGAGTATGCAGAACGCCAAGCTTATTTGCCTGAGCTGTTGTACAACATTCAAGGCAATATTATGTTGATGATGGTGGTTCATGCCACTTATGTTTCAATTATGAAAGGTTGGAACTTGGGCAATCATTTCCTAGAAATAGTAATGGTAATTTTTCTGTTGGCGGGCAAAATTGGAACATGGAACTTAAGGATTATATTTCTGCTACTCAAGCAGCAGCTAAATATGCAGAACGTGCAAGCTTAGTTGCCAGAGCTATTGTACAAACCTCAAGAGATTATTATTTTGGTGGTGGTGGTTCATGACACTTAGGTTTCAAGTATGAAAGGTTGGAATCTAGGCAATAATTTACTTGAGATGGTAATGGTAATTTTTATATTGGCAGGCAGAAATGGGACATGGAATTTAAGGACTCTATCTCTACTGCTCAAGTAGTGGCTCATTCTGTAGAACGAGCAAGCTTAGCTTCCAGAGCTGTTGTACAACTTTCAAGGCAATATTATGTTGACAATAGTGGTTCATGCCACTTAGGTTCAAATGATGAAAGGTTTGGACTTGGGCTATCATTTCTTGGTGATAGTAATGGTAATTGTTTCGTTGACGAGCAGAATTGGAACATGGAATTTATGGATAAAATCTCTGTTGCTTAAGCAGCGGCTGAGTCTGCAGAACATGCAAGCTTTGTTGCTAGAGATGTTGTACAACCCTCAAGGGATTATTATGTTGGTGATGGTTGTTCATGCCATTTAGATTTCCGGGATGAAAGGTTGGAACCTACGCAATCATTTCCAGGAGATGATAATGGTAATTTTTTGTTGACGGGCAGAATTGGAACATGGAATTTAAGAATAAAATCTTTGCTGCTCAAGCAGCGGCTGAGTCTGCAGAACGTGAAAGCTTAGTTGCTATAGTTGTTGCACAAACCTCAAGGGATTATTATGTTGGTGATGGTTGTTCATGCCATTTAGGTTTCCAGGATGAACGGTTGGAACCTACGCAATCATTTCCAGGAGATGATAATGGTAATTTTTCTAGTTGGCAGGAAGAATTAGGATATGGAATTTAAGGACGTTATCTCTACCGCTTAAGTAGTGGATGAGTCTATAGAACGAGCAAGCATAGCTGCCAGAAATGTTGTACAACTTTCAAGGCAATATTATGTTGACAATGCTGGTTCATGCCACCTAGGTTTCAAGGATGAAATATTAGAACCTGGGTAGGCAGGCAGGCAGGCCTGTTGGCAGGCAAAATTGGGATATGGAACTTAAGGAAGCTATCTCTGCTATTCAAGCAGTAGCTGAGTCTGCAGAACATGCAAGCTTAGCTGGTAGAGTTTTTATAAAAATTTCAAGATAATACTATTCTGACGATGGTGGCTCATTCCACATAGGTTTCAAGGATGAAAGGTTAGAATCTAGGCAATCATTTCCTGGAGTTGGTAATGGTAATTTTTCTATTGGCAGGAAGAATTGGGACATGGAATTTAGGGATGCTATCTCTTTTGCTCAAGTAGTGGTTGAGTCTGCAGAATGTGCAAGCTTAGCTGCCAGAGTTGTTATACAACTTTCAAGACAATATTATGTTGATGATGGTGGTTCATGCCACTTATATTACAAGTATGAAAGGTTGGAACCTGGGTAATCAGATGGTAATGGTAATTTTTTCTGTTGGCAAGCAGAATTGGGACATAGAATTTAAGGACGCTATCTCTGCTGCTCAAGTAGTGGCTATTTCTGCAGAACATGCAAGCTTAGCTGCCAGAGTTGTTGTACAAATTTCTGGGGATTATTATGTTGGTGATGGTATTTCATGCTACTTAGGTTTCAAGGAAAAAAGGTTGGAACCTTGACAATCATTTCCTGGAGATGGTAATGGTAAGTTTTCTGTTGGCAAGCATAATTGGGACAAGAATTTAAGGATGCTATCTCTGATGCTCAAGCAGTGGTTGAGTTTGCAGAACGTGCAATATCATTTCCACAACTGTTGTACAACTTACGAGGCAATATTATGTTGATGATGGTGTTTCATGCCACTTAAGTTTCGATGTTGAAAAGTTAGAACCTAGGCAATCATTTCCAGGAGATGAGAATGGTAATTTTTCTGTTGGCAGGACGAACTGGGACATGGAATTAAAGAATGATATCTCTGGTGCTCAAGCAGTGGCTGAGTCTGTAGAACGAGAAAGCTTAAGTGCCAGAGCTGTTCTACAACTTTCAAGGTAATATTATGTTAACGATAGTGGTTCATGTCACTTAGGTTTCAAGGATGAAAGGTTGGAATCTGTGCAATCATTTCCATGAGATGGTAACATTAGTTTTTCTGTTGGTAGGCAGAATTGGAACATGAAATTTAAGGATGATTTCTCTTCTGCTCAAGTAGTAGTTGAGTTTGTAGAATGCCAATCTTTGTTGCCTGAGCTGTTGTACAACTTTCAAGGTAATATTATGTTGATGATGGTGGTTCATGCCACTTATGTTTCAATGATGAAATTTTGGAACTTGGGAAATCATTTCCTGGAGATAGTAATGGTAATTTTTCTGTTGGCGGGCAGAATTGGAACATGGAATTTAAGGATAATATTTATGTTGCTCAAGCAGTGGCTAAATCTGCAGAACATGCAAACTTAGTTGCCTGAGTTGTTGTACAAACCTCAAGAGATTATTATGTTGGTGATAGTGGTTCATGACACTTAGGTTTCACGTATAAAAGGTTGGAATCTAGGAAATCATTTCCTAGAGATGGTAATGGAAATTTTTATATTGACAGCCAGAATTGGGACATGTAATTTAAAGACTCTATCTCTACTACTCAAGTAGCTGCCAAAGCTGTTGTACAACTTCCAACGCAATGTTATGGTGACGATGGTGGTTCATGCCCCTAAGGTTTAAAGGATGAAAGGTTTGAACTTGGGGAATCATTTCTTCTTCTGGAATCACATTCACAGCATTAATCAGAGAGCAATTGGCAAACTCACTGGGTTT
>MDKI01051857.1:0-48550 GCA_005239505.1 Nicotiana paniculata | reverse complement strand
TTCGTCTTTCTTGTGATAGTCAATCTGCACTACATATCCTCCGCAATCCAATCTTCCATGAAATAAGAGAACATATTGAGATAGACTGTCATTTTATTCGTGATGAATTTGTCGGAGGCACCATCCACCCGATTTTTGTTCGTACGACTGCACAACTTGCCGACATCTTTACGAAAGCTTTGGGCAAATCACAATTTGAGCTCTTACTTGACAAGTTGGGCATTCGTAATCTTCATGCTCCAACTTGAGGGGGGGTGATAAGGAAACAAAAGTAAATAAGGAATATTCTAGATTTGTATATTTCCTATGTTATTTAGGAGTAGGTTACAATTAATTAATTGTATGGGTTTAGGAAAACTTAGCCAATTAGGTTTAGGTTTCCTAGCCCATTAGGTTTAGGTTTCCCAATTAGTTTAGGTTTTGTCTTATTTATTTGCCTATAAATACTTGTGGAATCAATGAAAAGGGATGAGAGATTTCACCCCAAAACTTGTCTTGTCTTGTTCTTCATTATTTCTTAGCATTCTATCAATTTGAAAGTGATATTCAGGTTTATCATTACAGATTTTAACATTCTTGGGGTGAATTAAAATAAAAACATTAAAACTCACATTTTGAGCCCTTAGTTTCAGAAAATTAATCAGTCATTTGGTCTAATATATAGTACAATTTTTTTCCATATTTGATTTTCATGCACGTTGCAAAACCAGACAAAAGATTAGTATGCTTACTATTTGCGCAAAAGATGCAAGGTCGAAAAATTTCTTTTAATGAAATTTCCCAGTTTACTGGGGAGAGTAGTATTCATTTAATTTGTAGGGTAACTAACAAAAAAAATTAGCCTTGTCATACCTTAGCCTAATACTAAGCATCTGAAATTTGTCCAAAAGAAAAGTGCCCTTAGCCCCTCTTGGAAGGTTTTGGAATGAGTAGTAAATTAAGCGATCCATGTTGACTGTCCTTAGCAAGTTTTGCTAGGTGATCCGCCACATTGTTCGCTTTCCTAAAGCAGTGATTAACATTGATATTACCTTGGGTCAATATTTGAGAGATCTCATCGATCAAATTAATCAGCTTGTACTTGTTGGCTTGCTTATCATTAATCATTTGTATTACTGCCGTAGAGTTATCAAGTTCCATACAGAAGTCTTTAAATCCATTTTGAGTTATCAGTTTATTCGCAAAACTAAGGTTACAATAAAAGAAAACAAAAAGTAAAAGAAATGGATGGAAAAGATCGGCTTTTTTGAATTTAGGCCAATTTGCAGGCTAGATGAAGGATGAGAATCAAAGGGAAAAAGCTACTATCATTTTGCTTTCTCTAATTTATCTACAGTGCACTTCTTTTCTGCGGCAAAAGGTGGAATAATATTCTTTTTCATTATCCTTGGAATAAATTTAAAAATTTTATATTCACCAATTGAAAGATTGCAAGCTATGTTATATTTTAATTTACAAAAGCTTTCTGCATACTACGTACTGTCTATAGACTTGGTCCGAAACAGAAACTTATACAGCAATGTAGCAAAAGGTAGAGATATTTGTGGTCACTTGTTACAAAATTACGATTCCATTTCTTGCATTCAACCCACAATTGTGACCACGTTCAATCCAAAATCTTTCCCTTGTTTTCTTGTTATAAAAAATATTACTATGTCAAAACTACCCTTGTTTGCCACATGAATTATATTCTTTGGCTTCTTGATCTATAAATAGGTTCGAATCCATAGAGCAACATATCATTTCCTATCAATTAGGAATGGAAGATTAAATAGAAGAGTCAGGTTTCCCCTAGAGTTCTCCTGAATCACTTCATTGGGATGTAAAAAAACGCCCTTAAATTGAGAGGGTATTAATTATTAATGCCTACTGAAGTGTTTGGGGGAACTCCGGGAGCCACCTGACATTTATCGTAATTTTATTATCTTGATATATATTCGGAGAGTTTAACAAAATATGTAGGGGTCCTGGAATTTTGAAGAGAGCTTAGTCTATATATGCTACTCAGGTTTATTTTCCCTAATGTTTTATCTATGCTGATTTCTTTTCCATTTTAACCGGATTTTATAGCTAGGTCGTATAACAACAACAACAACAACAATAACAATAACAGTAACAAACTCAATTTGATCCTATAAATCAGGTCTGGGGAGTGTACGCAGACCTTACCCCTACATCATAGAGATAAAGAGGTTGTTTCCGATAAACCCTCGGCTCAAGAAACAATGAAGATAAAGCAACTAAGTAACAGGGAATATTAGCAATAATGCAACATGGTAACAGTCATGAATTCCACGGCATGCATAATAAAGAACAATAAATAGGAAATTACAAAAATAGTCCTAGTACTACTGAATGGTCTAGGAGGAACACACTACTATCTGTCAACCTACAACCCTAATCCTCGACCTCCACACATTCCTATTGTGGGTCGTGTCCTCGGTAAGATGAAGCAATGATATGTCTTGCCTAATTACATATCCCCAGTACTTCTTAGGCATACCCCTTCCTTTCCTCAGGCCCTCCATAGACAACGTCTCATACCTCCTCAGAGGAGCATCTATGTCCCTCCTCTTCACATGCCCAAACCATCTCAGCCTCGATTCCCGCAACTTGTTCTCCACAGAAGCCACTCCTACATTGTCCCTTATAACCTCATTCCTAATCTTGCCTTTCCTAGTATGCCCACACATCCATCTCAACATTCGCATTTCCGCTAATTTCATCTTTTTGACATGGGACTTCTTAACCGGCCAACACTCAGCTTCGGTCTAACCACCAATCTATATAACTTGCCCTTAAGTCCATGTGGCACATTCTTATCAGACAAAACTCCCAAGGCGAGCCTCATCTCATCCACCCTGTTGTATTGGTAAAAAAAGATTTCCACACGTATGATAATTCTTGATGACTTAGCCGGCTACGTGGACCAAGGAAAACATGACAGCTGGACATGATTCTATAAAGAGGAGCGAAGCAAAGAGACACGACCCAATAAACCTACGGAGTAATCAGCTACAAGAAACTCAACCTGATTGAGACAAGGAAGAGACACGGTCAGAATGAATCCGGACAAAGCTACGGGCAGATTCAGAGACCCTCAATTAATGACTCACGTATTACACAACCTTCATGCAACAATTACGGCCATTCTACGTAATGTCCAATTAATGTAATAATTAGTCATTAATGAGCGATCATTGTAAGAGGTAGACGTTGTATTCAGAAATTTCCTATATAAGGGAATAAAATATAACTTGAAAGGGCATCTGAACTACGAATACAATACATTTTACTTTTCTGTGCAATATTATTGTCTATTTACTTACTCTTTTTTATTTATTATTATTTTCTGGATTATCAGAAACCCGTGTTCATCCTAAAAATAGCTTTGGTCAAAGGATCTAATTCGTTGGTTAAACAAATTGGTTATGTTGCCGAGAACTCTGATAATCTTTGTTTGCTTTTCAAGCGATATCCTCTGAACTATGTCGAACTCCAACGACAACAACCAGCAGAGAAATGGAACCCCGGTTCCATCACCTTTAGGAACCCCACGTGGTTCAAGGGAACAATCCCCAGAAAGATCCAATAACAACAACGATAATAATGATCAAACGGTAGAACAAGATCGGGTAAAGCAAATGATTGCAGAGTATGTGAGCCAAGCTTTGCAAGAATTTTCAAGGGGATTACCAGCGGCATCACCTGCATCACTGACACCACCTCCCAATAACACTATCACTGTGGAAAATCCTCAGTCTGGATTGGTAAACTCAGCAAGGGATGACACTCCTAACAAATCTCTCGAAGCGAGACCAGGTATGACTTATAACTCTGAATTATAAAATTTACTACTAACCTTGCAGAAACAAGTGAAGGAACAAAACGATCGAATCGAGCAAATTCCTGGAGTACCACCTGTTATCAAAGGCATTGATGTTGATAGATATTCTCAACAACCTTGGAAACCAAGCGCAGCACCCTTGCCTATACCCAAGAAGTTTAAAATGCCTGACGTTCCTAAGTATGATGGAACAACTGACCCACGCGACCACGTGACCGCTTTTACCACCGGAGTAAAGGGCAACGACTTAACAAAACAAGAGATTGAATCAGTCATTATCAAAAAATTTGGAGAAACGCTTACCAAAGGAGTCCTAACCTGGTATTCTCTTCTCCCTGTTTCTATCGATTCTTTTGTTGAGCTTGCATATTCTTTCATAAAAGCACACTCCGGTGCGCAAAGAGTCGAGAAAAGGATGGAGGACATATTTAAAATAAATCAAGGAGACACGGAACTACTCTGTGAATTTGTAGATAGGTTCCAACGAAAAAGAATGCAACTACCAAGGGTGCCTGATAATTGGGCAGCCATGGCATTTGCAAGTAATCTAAATGACAAAAGCTCAGAAGCCACGAGGAGACTCAAAGAAAGCTTGAGAGAATTCCCAGCTACAACGTGGAATGATGTTTATAACAGGTTCCGTACTAAACTTCGAATAGAAGAAGATACCATTGTTTGTTCGAAAGATGAAGATCATACAAGATCCAGATGTTCCGAATCAGACAGGAGATCAGGTAAAAACAGGTATGATCCTTACTTGGGACCATCGAGACGTGAAACTCGTCCCAGGTTCGAAAACACCAGATCAGATTATAGACCACCAAGCAGAGATGCGGGATGGTTCTCATCTGGATCCAGAAAGGATCGAGATGAACGACCTAGATTTAATGCACGAATTGGGGATCACACCTTTAATGTAAGTACCCTTGAACTTGTTTCAATATTAAGAAATATGGGTGATAAAGTTCGGTGGCCCAAATAAATGCAGTCAAACCCAACTAAAAGGAATCCAGATTTCTTGTGTGAATTCCATAATGATCATGGACATAAGACTGCAGATTGCAGGTTTTTAAAAGGTGAAATAGAACAACTATTGAAATAGGGCTATTTAACAGAATTTTTAGTGATAAAGGTAAACAGGCATACATGAAGAATAGGCAGGAGCCCCCGAAGCCTCCATATCCAAAAAGAATTGTCAACGTGATACATGGAGGAGAGGAAGTAAGCGGAATAGTTTGCAAATTAGCCTCGAAGGTCACAGTTACACACAGAAGCGGGTTCGAGAAAATCCGGACGTAGATGATATAACCTTTGATGATGCAGATTTCGACGGACTAATGCTACCCCGCAATGATGCTCTGGTAATATCCTTACTCATTCATGACACTAACATTAAAAGAGTGTTGATTGATCCAGGTAGTTCAGTTAACATTATCTTGCTAAGAGTCGTGGAAGAAATGCTCTTGGGAAATCAGGTGATCCCAAAGGCATGAGCCATATTAGGGTTTGACAACTCTACAGTGATAAACAAAGGAGAAATTGAACTTACCACTTATGCCGAGGGAGTAATTAAAAACACCAAATTCCAAGTCGTTGATACTGACATGGCTTATAACGTAATCATGGAAAGGACCTGGATCCACGACATGAAAGCAGTACCATCTACCTTGCATCAGGTAATAAAATTCCCTTCAGAATGGGGAATCAGACAGATTAGAGGAGATCAACAAATCTCTAGAAATATAAATTATGTGGTGCATTATAACAAAAAAGTAGAGACGGAAGAATCGGAAGATATGGAAATCTCCCAGGCAGATGTTACCGGCCAAACAGGTACGGAAAAAGCCATTGACCAAACAGGTACGAAAGAAGTAAGTGTTCAAACAGATACGGGAGAAGATATTCACGAAAAGGTGAATCAAGTCACCACGGAAGATAAACTGGACCACACTGATATAGATTCCAGACCGGACATCATTCATGAATCGGAGGAAGAGGAGCACATCAAAACAACTACGGAAGAGCTCGAAGTTGTTCCATTATTTGAACAAAAACCTGAACAGAAAGTGTATGTAGGCACGAGGCTGAGCCCCGGTCGAAGAGGTAAGTTAATTGATTATTTAAAGGCTAACGTAGATTGATTTGCGTGGTCCCACTCAGATATCATAGGTGTCCCACCAGAAGTGATGACTCATAAACTAAATGAAGATCCATCCTTCGTACCTGTTAAGCAGAAGAAAAGAAAGCAAGGACCATTCAAGAACCAAGTGATTGACGAAGAGGTACAGAAACTCTTGAAAATTGGTTCGATACGAGAGGTAACGTACCCTAACTGGCTAGCTAACACTGTGGTAGTATCTAAAAAGAATGGAAAATGGAGAGTATGTGTAGATTATACTTACTTAAATAAAGCATACCCCAAAGATTCATTCCCATTACCACATACATATCAAATGGTTGATGCTACCACATGTCATGAATTTTTAAGCTTTCCAGATGCATATTCTGGTTATAATAAGATTCAAATGGATCCCTCAGACGAGGAAACACCCTCCTTTATTACAAATAGGGGGACTTATTGTTATAAGGTCATGCCTTTTGGCTTAAAATCGCTGGAGCCACCTATCAAAGGCTAGTGACCAAGATGTTCCAGGAACATCTGGGAAAAACGATGGAAGTTTACATCGATGACATGCTGGTAAAATCAACACGAGCGGAAGACCATTTCCAGCACCTCTCTATTACCTTTGACATTTTATGCAGGTATAATATGCAGCTGAATCCAAAAAAATGCGCTTTTGGCGTAGAATCGGGTAAATTCTTGGGTTTCCTTGTATCAAACAGGGGAATAGAGGTAAATCCTGATCAAATTAAAGCTATAGAAGAAATACCTGATGTACTTATAAACAAAAAAGAAGTTCAAATACTAACTGGAAGAATTGCAGCCTTAGGAAGATTTATTTCCAAATATTCCCAAAAAAGTTTTAAATTCTTTGCAGTTCTCAGAAAGCAAAATTGGTTCGAATTGACTGAAGAATGTTGACAGGATCTCAAAGACCTAAAGTTTTATCTATCAAAACCTTCGTTGTTGTCAAAGCCAAAGTAGGGGGAGAGGTTGTACGTCTACCTTGCCATCTCAAAAATTGATGTAAGTGCAGTGTTGGTAAGGGCGGATAAAGTTAGACAATCTCCTATTTATTATGTAAGCCAGACATTACTAGATGCTGAAACTAGATATCCACATCTAGAAAAATTAGCCTTAGCTCTAATCATGGCATCTAGAAAACTAAGGCCATACTTTCAATGTCATCCAATCACAGTTGTGACCTCGTATCCATTAAGAAACATACTGCATAAACAAGAACTATCAGGAAGATTAACCAAGTGGGCCATAGAATTAAGTGAGCACGAAATAATATATCAGCCTAGGACTACAATCAAGTCTCAGATCTTAGCTGATTTTTTCACTGAATTTAGTAATAGCATTGTCCCTAAAGTGGAAAAAAGGTTACAACTCTTTAACGATGCTAATCCGGGTCTGTGGACCCTATTTACCGATGGTTCTTCCAATATAAGGTGTCGGCTTAGGCATAGTCTTAATATCACCCATGGGTGAAAGAACACGACATGCTATCAAATGTTATCCTATAACTAACAATGAAGAAGAGTACGAAGCTATCATTGCAGGACTAGAACTCGCACGAGAACTTTCAATCGAGCAAATCATAATCAAAAGTGACTCCCAACTGGTAGTAAATCAGATGCAGGGGACTTACATCACTCGAGAGACTCGGATGCAATAATATCTAGAAAAGGCACAAGAGCTCGTGAGACAATTCAAAACATGGAAGGTAATACAAATACCTATAGAGGAAAATGCAGAAGCAGATGCATTAGCTAACCTCGCAGCACTCATGGAAGTAACAAACAAAGACAATGCAATTTTCGTTCATCTATTCCATTCGGCGATTGACCAGGACAGAAATGAGGTAACTTTCAACAATCTAACCTGGGATTGGAGAAACGAAATATTAAATTTTTGGCAGAATGGCACCGTACCTGAAGACAAGAAAATAGCTCAAGCACTTCGCCACAAAGTTTCACGGTACTTCCTCATTCGCAACTCATTATATCGCAAGATTTTTGGAGGGACCCTTGCAAAATGCCTCGGACCTAACCAAATTATTGACCCATGTCACTGCATAGTTTTGAAGATTGAAAAATGGCTGACCAGTTGAACCAGGTCCATCAGAGCACACATCTTGAACTGAATAGCTGGCACATGAACCGTATATGCATATGAGATATTTGTGAATGTGAAATATCAATGAACCAAAATATTGTCTCCTAATGCAAAAAGGTTGCAAATTGATGAGAAGATTGAAGTCGAATTCAGCAAGGAAAGTAATAAAAGAAAGGAAGTTGAGTTTGGTACGAATTTGTTCACCCAAGTAGAGTTGGACTAGAATTGGACGAGAGGCTCAACTGACTCTATAAATACTTGATGTATTTCTGCTGGAATTATACACGCACAAAAGCTCAAGTGAATCAAAGTCTGAAAGCAAAGTTCTCAGAGTTATTTTGCTAGCATAATCATTGTGCGTTTAAAAGGCTACAGTTCAACTAGAAGAACCAGTTCCATCTGATTAATTATTGAGTCTAGTTGATTGTAGTAGGAGTTTTAATATTGTATCTTTTCAGCTTTCATAGAAGCAAGTGTAATAGGTACGCATTTTTTAAGTTAGAGTTAACTTGAAGCTTGTAGAAATTTGTTGGGGGCTAGTTACTACAAATGGATTAGAGTTAGTCCTAGGATTACAAAAGAGTTATTTTGTAAGTTCATTTGGCTTAGAGTTTGTAGTGAAGTGTTTGAGCAAATCCTACTGAGGAGTAGGTTGTGATTTTTTCACCTTTTGAGCCAGGTCTTTTTCATGTAAAAATCTATGTGATTTTACTTTACTGCCTTTAATATTCCGCAACAGTAGAAGTACGTACATCAAGAAGAACTAGGTTCTTCTATTGAGACATCACTCGATAAATTGGGTACCTCACAATTAACTTGTATAATTGTGTGGTATTGACGTCTAAAACATCACAAACGGAGTTCATGATGAAAGAAGTCCACGAATGACACTGTGGAAATCATTCATGGGCGAGATCGTTGGTAAAAACCCTAATTAGAGCTGGGTACTATTGGCTTAAGATAGAAGAAGAGGCCGAGCACTTCGTATCCAAATGCGACAGATGCCAAAGGTTTGCCAATAACATGCATCGACCAGCGAAATTATTGCATCCAATAATATCCGCATGGACCTTCATGAAATGGGGTATGGACATAGTGGGACCTCTTCCCACAGCTAAAGAACAGGTACGGTTTTTGCTCGTGCTAACCGACTATTTTAAAAAATGGGTAGAGGCAGAAGCGTTCAAACAGGTGCGAGAAAAGGAAGTTAAAAGCTTCTTATGGAGAAACATAATATGCCGTTTTGGGATACCAAAGGAGATCGTGTGTGATAATGGCCCACAATATATAGGCTCGCAAATGACAGAATTCTTCGAAAAATGGCAAACAAACGAATCACTTCAACGCCATACCACCCCGTGGCTAATGGTCAAGCTGACTCAACGAATAAAGTCATCATCAACAATCTAAAGAAGCAGCTAGATAACGCCAAAGGATATTGGCCTGATGAGTTACCAGTGGTACTATGGGCATAAAAAACAACTTCAAAAACAGCCACGGGAGAAACTCCGTTCGCACTTGTCTATGGATCAGAAGCCTTAATACCTGTGGAGATTGGCGAACCAAGCATAAGGTTTACAACAGCGACGGAGGAAGAAAACAACGACGAATTGAGGACCAATCTGGACCTGCTCGAACCACGGAGAGAAG
Source organism: Nicotiana paniculata (assembly GCA_005239505.1). Lineage (NCBI taxonomy): Eukaryota > Viridiplantae > Streptophyta > Magnoliopsida > Solanales > Solanaceae > Nicotiana > Nicotiana paniculata. The sequence goes on along the minus strand of MDKI01051857.1, from coordinate 38,810 downwards.
CAGTATTAATACGGATGGCAGCTCAAAAACAAATCATAGAGCGTTATTACAACCGTAAAGCTCATCTCAGGTACTTCAAGATTGGGGACTTTGTCCTCAAAAAGTCTTTCAATCAACAAAAGAAGCAGGCACAGGAAACCTAAGTCCAAACTGGGAAGGACCCTACAAAGTCTGAGGCATAACTGGGAAGGGCGCCTACGAGATGGAAGCTATGGACGACAGTATCCTACCAACAATTTGGAATTCCATCCACTTGAAGAAGTACTACTTCTAAGGAAAAGAAGTTGATACCCCCGGTCAAGTATCACACGTTCGATTTTATTTTGAACATTTAAAATTTTACTAACCTTTTTAGATGATAGGCATAAAATTAACCCATCACCGGATGATGATATTAGACCTGCAAAGACGCGAGGAAGTAATTGAATTCCCGGTCTAGGATTAAACTTTCTGATGGACATTTTAAAGGGTTAAGCAGTCATCATCTAAAAACGATATACCTTCGAGTCCCGGATGTTTTTCCTTTTCAGGAAAAGGACCACAAGGAAGGAATATTCAAGTGCTCGAGATTTCATTCTTCAAAGCTCAAACACTTGGGGGACTATACAGTACGGAAGGCTAAGACGAAGCAAAGAAGACTATCAAAAAGTTAAAACTCGAGCCTAAAGATCCATCTACCCAACAAGTCAAGTGATACGAGCAGAATCGAAAAAGCCAAAGACTCAAATACAAAGCTGAAGACTCAAATACAAAGGCGATCCAAAAAACCTTCAAACATGTTCAGGTTGAAAGGCAAAATATTAGCTACGAGGAAGAAATGGACATCTTTGTACTTATTCAAAAGAAAATTGCTGTAACCAAAAACAGTTATAGATAAAATATCATCATCATTGTACTCATTCAAAAACTGTTGTAAGTAAAAACAGTTACGAAATCTTTGTACTCACATGTAAAACTGTTATGAAATAAAACACTTACGGATGAAAAAGCATTTCCTCGTGATCATTGAAAACTGTTACGAACAAAAAATAGTTGTTCTCTTGTATTAACTCGAAAAAACTATTACATATGAAAAACAGTTACGAAATACAAGTGTACATTAAATCTGTTAAAAGAAAACAGTTGCAACATGAGTTTTAGACGATAATCGAACACGTGTAAAATGTTATGGAAGTTCAAACAAAAAACTTTCCTCAGAAACATTCTTAAACATGTGAAAAATTCCTATCACTTTATTGCATTATTACACCATTATGAAGTTGATACGTCTTCTTCATTAAGTGTCGATCAAAAAGGGGCCTCTTTCATAAATTTTGCCTACTAAAAAAAGGCACACATTTTATATGATACCGTGCCTATTACGAAAAGGTACGAGTAATCTAAAGCATTCTATATGAAAAACTCAGAGGTAAAACTAAAACCTCGAAAAATAAAGCATGCAAAAGACTTAAAGAGTAGAACAGAGACTCAGTAACAAAAGTCATATTTTGCATTGATATGATAAAATGGCTAAATAGAAATTAAGTATTAAATTTATATGTCGCCGTATATATTATATTTACATTAAGGTGCCCCTAAGTTGTCAGTTGGGGACTTTAAAAGATCCAAACTTACCCCCGATGGAGCTGGGGGTAACCACTAATAAAATAAAATAAAAGAAGGGGAACCAACATCTTAATTGTCTTTAGAAGGGGGATCAACTTCTTCGCCGGCAGAGGAAGCAGGAGCATCTGGAGACGAGGGGACTTGAGCAGCAGGAGCCTCACCTTCGGGTGAAGAGAGATTCTGACCTTGTTGATCTTTCTCCATGGCTTCTTTAATTTTAGCCATTTCAGCGTTAAGGTCGAAACCCTCTTGACTCATTTCCGTCAATGTGTCAAAGCGAGAATTCATATACGCCCAAGTGATATCGACAGTTGCCGCCTCCTCAAGAGATTGGTAATCATTCTCCCATATCATAATCTCAGCTCTCAGCCCGTCCCTCTCAGCCTCAATAGTATCTTTGGCGACCCTTTAAGGTGCAACAGACCTCTCCAAGAATTGAATTTTGTCCAAGGCATTGTGAAGATCCTCTTGGGTCTGTGTTAGAGACTGCACAATTTCGCCTGAATACTCTTCTTTCTGCTCCAGCAAGGCTTTTAAACTCCTAGCTTCTTCTGAGGCACGGGACAACTGCTCTACAAATGAAGACTCAAGAATGCTCTTGTCTTTGTCCGCCTGGTTAGAAGAAGACTTCTCCACTGCCAACTCCGCCGCCATGACTCTCATTTGCCGCTCCAAGGTACATTTTTCTTCCTCTGAGGCCTCCATGTCGAGCCTTAAGCATTCATATTTCCCCTTCCAGTTATCAACTTCAGCACGCCACTCTTTTATTTCTTGCTCCGTGTTAGAAACCCTCTTCATGGGCTCCATGCCTATAAGATTGATCTACAAAAAGGAAATCAGTTAAATACGACAATTACATGTACGAGCATGAAATGCAAAAGAATATACTTTACCTTCAAAGATGTATGCACGACCTCATTAGTCCAGGTAAGAGAACTGTGGCTATCCAGTTTGGTCCTCTCTGTTGAGCCTATCAAGGGCTTCAGCCACACCTCAGGCTTACCAGATTTCTTAAAAAGACTCCCACCAGCTGGAACCTCTATTAAAACCTGTCGCATCTCCCTGCTGGAAGACCCTACTTCTCTTACAGAAGGCACGGAAGCAGGCAGAGATGTAGAAGCCACAGGCACGGAAGTCTGGGGAGTTGAGAAAGCCACGAGCAAAGTAGTAATGGGAGCAGTAATAGCCAAGGGAGCAGAGGAGGTAATAGGAGCAGATGAAGGAACTTCTCTAAAGGAAGGAGGAAGAACGGCCAAGGAAGCTTCATTAACATCAGGGCCGAAGCCTTCACGAAACAAATGATCCAGAGAATCATGCGCAGGAGAGAGAGAAGCATCCTCAGAGGAAGAAGGTCTAACATTAGGCACGGAAGACACTGCCACGGGTGTAGACTCATCGTCTAAAATCACCCTCCTTCTACGTGAGTTGTGCACCAAGGTATCCTCCTCTTCTTCTTTTTTTTCTTCTTCTAGGGTCCTAGATCTACCAACCTTCCTCCTCAAAGAAGAAGAACCAGCAATAATTTCCTGGGCCTGAGCCAGGGACATTTTGGAAACATACACTCCACATATAGGAAACCCTAGAAAAATAAAGGGTTAAAATGAGAAAGAGATTCGAGCAAGGAAAGAAACGAAAACAAAAGCTTCGCTTACTGTGAGTTTTCACTTTCCAACCATACTTCGCGGAGAAGTAGTTCCAAGACTTGTCTTCCAACGGAGCAATAAACAACAAATTTTCTACCCAACCACGGATACCAAAGACATTCTCAACAGTACACATGAGGCCATGATTGCTGAAAGAAGAAAAAAAACAGCTACAGTGTTAATAAAACACTTAAAGCAAAAAGGAAGAAAAACGAATGTGAGCTAAAATGTACTCACGTGCACGATTCCACTTCTCGGGGAACGGAAGATTTTCTTCAACTACTAAACCAGCAGTGGCGCAACAACGTACCGAAGGTACCAGCCTCTATCCTTGTTGTCTTCAGGGGTTACCAACACTCTTTTACTCCTGGCAGCCAGAGTAAAAATCCATTGACGAAATAAGGCAGGAGAATAAAGATGAATGAGATGATTAAAGGTAAAAGTAACCGAGGCTAAAGTAGCTAAACATATGAGACACGCAACAACCCGCCACACAAGAGGACCAACTTGTCCTAAGCAAATTTTGAAGAAACGACAAAATTCGATGATGACTAGATCAATAGGAAGTTTAAACCCTAAAGTAAAAGGGTAGGTATAAATGTAAGAATACCCCGTCTTGTAAGAAGTTATTCTTTGGTTCTCATTTGGAACGATGATAGGAAAATCAGACTTCCAAGAACATTCCCTGCGAACAAGGGGAAATAAACCTTCAGTAATAAGGGTAGGGTACCTATCAGCACTATCAAGGGATAACGATTGATCAACAAGTACCTGACTATCCCTAGTGAAGGTAAACTCAGCAGGAATGATTTCATCCACTCGTGGTTCGCGTAAGGGTTCATGATGTTCTCCACCCCTAGACGAAGATTTGGAAGCCCTAGATCTTGGAGAAACTAAAGACCTAGCAGAAGGAGGGAAAGTAATATGGGAATAAGAAGAACCTCTTAAAGGAGTAGAGCCTAAACTCCTCAGTCTACACCTCTCCGGCTCCGCGTCGGAGCAGAAGAAGGGGTCAAATCATCCACATTTATCACTCCTTTAGGTTGGTTCGATGAAGACATATTTACGGAGACAAGAAAAAAACTCTTTACAAATAAAGAAGACAAGTTAGAAGTGTTTCGTGAAAGTAAAGAAAAGAAAAGAGGTATTTATACTTGAAGACAATCGCCAAACATGGGAAAAAATAATGATGAGCAAGTCATAATTCAAGATGTCACTTCGTGACTGATGCAGCCGCAAAAAGCCCTAAAAGGTGCCGAGTAACTGCAGAACCAATCCAGAGGGAACACGTGGCTTGATCATTAGATGGAAATGACAAGCAATGCCTATGTTCAGAGAAGGATACAATGTTTCGAGGTGCAACGGTGGCAAAATATTCCCGCCATAAATGCGTATCCACTTACCAAATATTAATCAATAAATAAATGGTAAGTGGGGGGACTATCTGTATTGGTAAAAAAAGAGTTTCACATGTATGATAATTCTTGATGACTCAGCCGGCTACGTGGACCAAGGAAAACATGACAGCTGGACATGATTCTATAAAGAGGTGCAAAGCAAAGAGACACGACTCAATAAACCTACGAAGTAATCAGCTACGAGAAACTCAACCTGATTGAGACAAGGAAGAGACACAGTCAGAATGAATCCGGACAAAGCTACGGGAAGATTCAGAGACCCTCAATTAATGACTCACGCATTACCCAACCTTCATGCAACAATTACGGTCATTATATGTAACGTCCCATTAATGTAATAATTAGTCATTAATGAGCGATCATTGTAAGAGATAGACGTTGTACTAATAAATTCCCTATATAAGGGAATAAAATATAACTTGTAAGGGCATATGAACTACGAATACAATATATTTTACTTTTCTGTGCATCATATTATTGTCTATTTACTTACTCCTTTTTATTTATTATTATTTTCTGGATTATCATAAACCCGTGTTCATCCTAAAAATAGCTTTGGTCAAAAGATCTAATTCTTTGGTTAAACACTCGTTCCAATACGATGAGTAACATCCTCGTCAATCTCCCCGTTGCGTTGAATAATAGACCCAAATACTTGAAACTATCTCTTTTAGGGATGACCTGAGTAACAATCCTCACTTCCGCTTCTTCTTCATGCATCCCCTCACTGAATTTGCACTCCAAGTACTCAGTTTTTGACCTACTCAACTTGAAAACTTTAGGCTCCAGCGTTTGTCTCCAAACTTCCAACTTAGCATTAACTTCCGCCTTGCGTCTCGTCAATCAAGACTATGTCATCAACAAATAGCATACACCATGGCACCTCCCTTTGTATGTTATGTGCCAGTACATTAACGCTGAGGCAAACAAAAACGGGTTAAGAGTCGATCCTGATGTAACTCCATCTCCACTGGAAAATGATCCGAGTCTCCTCCCGCAGTCCTCACCCGAGTCTTCACTCCCTCGTAGTCTTTAATCGCCCTAATGTACGCCACCGGGATACCGCTAGCCTCCATACATCTCCATAGGACCTTTCGCGGGACTTTATAATAGGTCTTCTCTAGGTCGATGAATACCAAATGCAAGTCCTTCTTCCGCTCCCTATACTGCTCCACCAATCTTCTCACACGGTGAATGGCTTAGCTAGGTCTTATAAGCATGGAGAAAACTATTACGTTCACTAAAAAGTTTAGAGTTTTTCTGGATAAAAATGTCATATTTCTAAAATTCACTCTCTGTGGGACTTCCATACGAGGCTCATCACCCGCCTTATCTTAGGGGTCGTTTGGTAGTTGGTTATAGCGAATTTTATTTATGTATCAGGAGCAACATAACTAATACCATATTTGGTAGCATTTAGATACCTTATACAAAAGTCAACGTAACTAATGTTATGTATGATTGCTTTTCTCATTAGGTGTATAAGTAATACATGGATAAGTTATACAAAAGATTTATGTATTATTTATGCAAGATAAAATGTGAAATAATTAATATATGTATTAGTAATACATGGATTAAACAATCAAATGATCAAAAAAACATTCATTGTTTATTCGGTTGTATAACAGAGGTTACTATACTTTGTTTGTTCGGTTGTATTATTTAATATTTTTTTCTCTTATTAGTAACAAAGTAGGGATAAATATGGTCGGATAATATAACGGACGTTAAATGTAGGTTCGAAAGTAGAGGGATATATTTGGCACGTTTGCCTTGTTTTTAGTTACACATTATATAATTAAAGTAAAGTAAATATTAAACAAAAAGTAATCTCTACATTACAATCCATAAATTAGTAATTGATGCACTACTAATTCTTATATAACTAATCCACAATTAAATAATGCATAACAAAATCTTGCATAACTAATCTCTGTATAACTAATCCTTATATTACTCGTACCTGCATAACTTTAACCAACAACCAAATCACTCCTTAGTCTCTTGAAAAGCTGTAAATTCAAATTCCATGGTTGGTTAATTTTTTATGTGTGCTTTAGAAAATACTTTTAAAATGATAGGCTTCCAAGTACGCACAAAGCATTAATTAGAAGACTGTCCAAGAGGGATGAGAATAAGAAAGTGAACTCTTATGAAACTTTATATATGTTGGAAACAAACTTTTTTGTTAGCTAGGTGCATGTTAGTTTAGGTCAGGGGTACATACGCTGAATTATTTGGAAAATTTATAGTGTATAGTTGCCCACCAAAATAATAGCTGTATGTTTAATTGCTCTAGAAAATAATAGCAGGTAATATATATATATATATATATATATATATATATATATATATATATATATATATATATATATATATATATATATATATGATATATTTTTTGTCCAGCAAACACAATTAATTCAGTCGACCGGCCATTTTGTATTTTGTCAATTATTTTGTTCGATCAAGCCTTTATATGTGTGTGTATTTGCTCCCTCTAACTTTGGTACGTCAAATGCTCATCACAAATTCCAATTATATATAGGACTTCTTATTCAGTTGTGTTTGGTTTGATATTATATTAGAATTGAGATGGTCACTTAGTAAGATTTAGGGTGGGGGAGGGGGAAGGTTTCTATAACCTCAATATCAACTTTTTAACCCCTCCAAAACTGGACAGGAAGGAGGAGGATACCTTAATTTTCATAATAGGTTATGTTTAAGTTATATACACGGATAATGCAAAAAAATTTTACATCGGAGTATGTAGTTGCAAAACTAAGATCAAGTTTACCATCAGCCTGCAATGTACATCAATCACCTATAACGTTTAATCACCTCTATCATGTTATGTTGAGTAAGAGGCAAATTCGAAAACAAAGAAGATAAAGAACACCAGATTTTAACGTGGAAAATCCTTCAAATCGAAAGGTAAAAATCACGGGATCACAAAGATCCAAAAGGCTCCACTATAACAATAAGAAGGTTACAAAAGTTCTCCAAATTGGCTATACAACAAGTGTCAAACACTGAGCAACAATAGTTTTAACAAGAGCAATGACAAATCAATTGAAAATGAGGAGAAGCCACAAAATTGGACTTGTTGTTCGAGGTTCGAAATCAGATACTACAGGCCTCTAAATCCGATATCCACTGTTTAAAACAAACACCAAGCTGTTGCGAACAGTCAAAATATTAGCCCCATCCAACGGTTAACATCGTGAACGTGTTGAAGTTGGCTGGTCGGAATAAAAATCTGCAGCAAAATAAATATTTTTCTTCTCTCTTCTCTCTTGATGAAAGCTCTCTCAAAAACCACTTTTGTGTGCTTAAGTCTTTCAAAGACTTGTACCGATGAGCATTAAACAATTCTCCAAGGTTTTCCTATTTATAGATAATGAGTGATGCTTTCTCTTAAAACTAAAACCAGTTCTAAATAAGAATAAAAATCGAATCCAATTCCGAATAGGAATAGAAACCAAAGGAGAATAGGATTAGTCCATTGGGCATTTGGTTGGACAACATGGGCATGTCCCAACAAACTCTCCCTCCAGGCAAAGGGCCAAATATGTCTTCAAGTAGAGGAACTATTGACAGGCTTCATGCCTGCCAATTTTCTCCAACACGCATGCTTATCTGCAAACTTGACGACGAAGTCTCAGGTTGCTCCATATAAATCTCCTCATCTAAATCACCATGAAGAAAAACAGTCTTGACATCTATGTGCTCAACCTCTAAATCTAGACTTGCAGCTAAGTCTAAAACCCACGAATAGAAGACATCTTCACAACAGGGGAGAAAATTTCATCAAAGTCAACTCCTTTCATCTGGCCAGAACCTTTAACAACTAACCTCGCGTTGTACCTGTGCGCAGAGGCATGGTTATCTTGATTTATTCTGAATATTCATTTGTCAGATAAAGCTCTCTTACCTTTCGGCAATTTCACTAACTCATATGTGACATTCTCATGGAGTGACTTTATCTCATCTTCCATGGATTCTATCCACTAATCTTTGTGAGGATCTTGCATCGATTCATCATAGCTCTCAGGTTCTCTCATGTCAGTCAAAAGTACATACTCATCAAGAGGATAGCGCATGAATTCTTGCTTATCCCTTGTAGATCTTCTAAGAGAGGTTTCAGGAGCATTCGATGTAGTTACCTAAACAGGAATTGGTTCTTGATCAACCACAACTTCATCAACTGGAGCATCAAAAATATCTACACCATGATGATCATTTTGATCTTGATCACTATCTTCATTATTGTCTTGGGTTCCTTCATGTGCAATAGATGCCTTCGTAATAGAAACTTGATCACTATCAACTAAGCTCTCATTACTCTGAGAATCTATCTTCTCAGCTTTGTCAATATCTTCAATAGTCTGGTCTTCAAAGAATATTGCATCACGACTTCTAATAAGTTTATTTTCAACTGGATCATAAAAACGATACCCAAACTCATCATGACCATAACCGACAAAGATGCACTACTTAGTTTTGACATCCAGTTTTGATCTCTCGTCTTTAGGATCATGCACCTAAGTTTTACACCCAAAAACTCTCAGGTGATTATGAGAAACATCTTTGGTAAACCAAACTCTGTCTGGGAAATCACCATCCGAAGAAACAACAGGATACAATTGACAACAAAAGGCAATAGTTTTAAGTGCTTCCGCCCAAAATGTATTTGAAAGTTTAGCTTCTGAAAGCAAGCATCTAACTCTCTCAGCTAGAGTTCTATTCATCCTCTCTGCCAAACCATTCAATTGAGGGGTCTTGGGCGGAGTTTTCTGATGACAAATTTCTTGTTCCTTGCAATAGTTATCAAAGGGACCACAATATTCACCCCCATTATCAGTGCACATACATTTTAATTTCTTCCACGTTTGTCTCTCAGCTAAGGCCTAAAATTCTTTAAATTCTTTATATTTCAAAGGATACACTTAGCTTATGATAATGATCATCAATGAAGGTCACAAAGTAAAGTCCACTACATTTTGACTTTACTTTAAAAGGACTACATAAATCAGAATGTACTAGCTCCAATAAATCGGGCTTTCTTGAGGGAGGATAGCTATGAAAGGATACTCTTTTTTGTTTTCCATCTAAACAATGAATACACCTTTTTCAAATTTGATGGTTTCACTCCAGAAGAAAAAAAAATTTCTTAGCCAAACACGTAATCCCTCTCTCGCGCATATGACTCAATCTTCTGTGCCACAATTCTGATAAAGTGTCACTTTTCACTAGATTTATGGAGTCATTAAGAATAGAGCCCTGTGTCACATATAAATGACCAGACATGAATCCTCGAGACACTACTAATGAGCCCTTGGTGAGCTTCCATTGTCCATTAAAGAATGCACTATGGTAACCTTCATCGTCTAATCTTTAAGCTGAGAACAAATTAAAAGGAAAGTCTGGAGCATGCTTGACATCTTGAAGAACTAACGTTGAACCATTATTAGCTTTCAAACAAACTTTGCCAACACCAGACACCTTAACTTCACTGGTATTTCTCATCTTTAACACTCCAGAATCAACAGGAGTATAAGATGAGAAAAAGTCTTTTCTTGGTGTGACATGTGAGGTATCTCCAGAATCTACTATCTAGCTTGTCTCATGGCATACCAAATTGATGATGTTTTCATCATATGCAAAAAGAAGGTCATCTCGAACAATAGCAGCAACATTGTTCTCGTTATTTTCAACTTTCTTTCCTTCTCTAGTGTCTTGCTTCAACTTGTGGCAAAATCTTTTGATGTGTCATTTCTTGTCATAGTGGTTGCATGTAATATTATGGTATTTAGACCTTGGCTTACTTCTATTTTACCTATATTCCTCGAGCCTATTGTTCTATCTCTCCTCTGATCTTCTGTAACCAAGATATCTGCTTGTGAGGACGAACCCTGAGATTTTATCCTTACTTCATCATTCAACACACTACTCTTAGCATATTCTATGATCACCTTACCTCTAGGAGATGAATTTGTCAAAGAAACATGAATAGTTTCCCAAGAATCTGGCAGAGTATTAAGAAGCCAAAGTCCTTGTATCTCATCATCAAAATTAACTCTCATTCCAGATAGCTGATCAAGGACGCCCTGAAAATCAATTATGTGATCAAGGTGTCTTCCTTGTATTTAAAGGTCATCAATTGTTTTAGCAGGAATTGTTGTTCCCAGTTTTTGAAGCATAAAGAGTCTTTAGCTTTTCCCACAATGATCTCGCATGTGTCTCATTCATAATATTGTTGCGAACATTATCTTCAACCCATTGTCGTATATATTTATATACTTGTTGGTGCTCAAAATCCCAATCTTCATCAGATATAGTCTCGGGCTTATGAGCTGCAAAAATGGGTAGATGCATCTTCTTCACGAACAACAAATCTTTCATCTTGCTTCTCCAGACATTATAATTTTCCCCATTTAAAAATACCATGTTGCTCATGTTCTCCTCCATTCCGTAACAACCCGGATAAATAACGAAGGTCTGATACCATTGTTATGTCGAGGAAGAGGCAAACCCGAAAATAAAGAAGATAAAAAAACCAAATTTTAACGTGGAAACCCCTTCAAATTGAAAAGTAAAAATCACGGGATCACAAAGATCCAAAAATCTCCACTATAACAATAAGAGGGTTACAAAAGTTCTCCAAATTGGCTACACAATAAGTGCCAAACACGGAGCAACGACAGCAACAAGAGCAACGACAAATCAATTGAAAAAGAGAAGAAGCCACAAAACTGGAGCTGTTGTTCGAGGCTTGAAATAAGATGCTACATGCCTCTAAATCCAATTTCCACCATTCAAATCAAACACCAAGATGTTGCGAACACTCATTCAAAATATCCGCCCGATCAATGGTTAACGAATCGTGAACGTGATTTGAAGTTGGCTGGCCAGAATAAAAAACTGCAGCAAAACAAATACTTTTCTTCTCTCTTATGTCTTCTCTCTTCTCTTTTCTCTCTTCTCTCTTCTCTCTTGATGAATGCTCTCTCAAAAATCACTCTTGTGTGCTTAAGTCTTTCAAAGACTTGTACCGATGAGCATAGAACAATTCTCCAAGGTTGTCCTATTTATAAATAATGAGTGGTACTTTCTTTTAAATCCAAAATTAACTCTAAATAGGAATAAAAATCGAATCTAATTTCGAATAGGAATAAAAACCAAAAGAGAATAGGAATAAACCTTTCGCTGGACAACATGGCATGACCAACATATCGTGCGTCAACCACCAACAACAACCATCTTATATATCAATCACCTACAACGATTAATCACCTCTACCGTGCGTCAACTACCACCGACAACTACCTTTATAGTCAGCAACCGCAACACAATTTTTTATTTATTCATGGTCAACATGAAATTTTTTTTATTCAACCAAGTATAACTTTATATATAGCTAGTTCCTTTGGACTTTTGAACTAGTATCTATATATAGAGTTTTCCTATCCACCCATCTATCTAGCTAGTGTGCCCTCCAGAATAATTAAATTTAACACAGGAAAATAAAATCTTACTAAACGGAGAAGCTATTAAGACTCTAGTATCTTTCTTCAAACATGAATCAGCTGGAGGACAGTCTCTTTTGGTCTATGACTACTTTTAAGGGCAACACAAACATTAAACAAATAGTTTGTACAATATTTTTACAAGTTAAGGTTTTCTCTTATATATTTTTTGATAATGTATATTTATAATTCTTTCAAAATTATTCACATTATTTATTTTTTAATGTTAATCATCCATTTATTATATACACAGTTTTATGTTGAGAAAACTAATAAAGTAAAATTATTCAATGCTCGTATCTAAAGACAATAACTTAATAATCAAATTTGTATTGAGTTTCAAACATCTTAATCTGATTATTAAAAACAATGAGGTGTTTGATAACTTCATACCGCTTAATTACAATGCAAGTGAAAATGGGGCTTATTTATATCACAACAAATCTATTGGAGATCTGAAAATTTTAGGAAGATCTTTTACTCATGACAACTGCAAAGAATGTCACCGAGGACAAGGGCGTGGGAGCTCTGCCATAACTCCCATGGCGGCAATGGGAGCTTTCAGAGGAAAGAATAACAGAACAGCGATAGATAGTGGAGATGAAGAAATGAATCTGTTATCTTGTATTGATACACCACTAACGTATTTATATAACTGGCAAAAGAAAACAAACTAACTTGTACAGTATGTATTCTAACTAACTCGTACAGTATTAACTAACTCTAACAGTGTTTAACTAACTAACTAACAATGCTAATGACTGTAATTAAGCATAAATATCTCAATAACAACGATACGATTTATAACATTATCAAAAAATATAATTTAATTATAGCAATACAAGTAATATTCGATGGCAACAAACAAAGGCATAAAAATAACTTACAATATTAAAAATAATAAGGTGACGAAAACTATTCTTTTAATAGTTAAAACTATTAAGAGAAATTTACCTAAATGTTATATTAGACTATACAAACAACTCGAATTCGACACTCACAATATTTGGTTACGCCCATTTGGAAAGTAGTTGTCATATTTCAAATATGATTCTACCTACCTATATTTCAAGATCAAGAAACTCGATCTATGCCTTCCTAGGTTACTCTCAATTATTAATCTCATAATAAAATTGAGCAACAAAATCAATTTCTTACCATTTTCTCAAGATAAGATTCATAAATTTCCTATTACAATAATATGAATTTTGAATCTTACATTTGGTAATAACATTATGAAGACAATCTATTTAAAGGGTTTTCTTCTCTTGCAAGAGGCAAGTCACATATATAGCAAACCAAAGAAAAAAGCTACTTTAATTTATTCTTAATTTGCTTTAGTTTCTAATCAATGGCTTCTCGAAAACGGGGTTCTAGTTCAAAGTGAGTTTTCATTTTTCTTTTTCTTCTTTTTTTGTTATTTATTTTATAGTCTTCAATAAGTTTTTATGGTGCTTTTAATTTTTAGCGAAAGGAGGAATGAAATCAAGGCACTTAAACTCGAAAATGAAATGCTCCGCTTGGAAAACGAATTGCTAAGTGAAAGGAAGAAGAATCTATTATGCTCTACATGTAGAGAACGTGAAAAACAAGAGAAAATCATTGAACAAGTGCTCAAGGAGATGGACCAAGTGAAAACAGAGGTCAGCTTTCACGTCATTAATTAATATTCTTTTTTTATATATAAATAAACAGTTTTGAAATATTATATATTTTATCCGTCTTTTTCTTTTGCAGTATGAAAAGCTACCAAGTTCTGGCCCTAGAAATTCACTGTGAGATTGCATAATGAAAAAGCTGCATATTCCTGAGATAATATTGCTGTAGCTCTCTCTTTCTGGAGGAGCAATTTTAGTCTTATAATTTACCTAATTATCTTCAAATTTTAGTGGTATTGTAATGCCCATTTTCAGATTCAAAAAAGGAAAAAAAAAATTGCTATCATATTTCTTATACCCTGCCTTTGTTGAAATCTATTACAGTGTTCTCATGAAATCAGTCTGTAGCTATATAAAGCTATGAAAAATTAGATGTACGAAAAATTAATATATCTTGTATTTAGAATTTAAGGTATGCTTTAATAGACACTCGCGTCTTGAGCCCTTAGTCTCAAACACTTGGTTAATTATCACGTCAAATAGTAGAAACTTTTTCCATATTTGATTCTCATGCGCCTTGCAAAACCAGACAGACGATTAACATGCATAGTCGAAAATTTCGGTTTAAGGCAATTTTATTAGGTTATTAATTAATGCTTATCATAATAATTTACATATAATTACCTTATTAGTGTCATTAGTATATAAATATTTTTACGTTATTAATGCATCGAACTTGTACTATAAAATCATATATAGTTGCAAAACTAATGTGAGGTTCGACTTAGAACGATAAGAAAAAAAAAAGAAATGGATGGAAAAGATCAAGGTTGAATTAAGGCTAATTTACGGGCTAGATGAAGATGAGAATCAAAGAGACAAATTATCATTTTCTTTTCTGCATTCTGTAATTATCTACACTGTTTTCATTACCCTTGGAATAAAGTCAAAAATTCTACTAATTTATAGAGTATGGTCGAACAGAAACTTGGATACCAAAACAAAAAGTAAGAGATTTGTAGTCACTTGTTACAAAAGTATGATTCCATTTCTTGCACTCAACCCATAGTTATGACCAGGTTCAATCTGACCAAAATGCATTAACCTTTTTGCATCGTGTCAGAAAGGAAATAACTATCTTAAAATTACACATGTTAGCCACATGAATTATATTCTTTGGCTTCTCTATAAATAGGTTATTTTTCCAATCCAAAGAGCAGCATATCATTTCCTATCAACTAGGAATTGAACATTAATTAAAGAAAAGGTTAGGTTCCCCCTAGAGTTCTCCTGAATCACTTCATTGGGATTTCAAAAATGTCCACTGAAGTGTTTGGGGGAACTCTGGGAGGCAACTGACGTCAATATATTATAAGTATTTTATTATCTTGGTCTTTACAAGAGTTCAACAACATGTGATTTGAGAATTAAGCTAAGAAAATCAAGCGTATAAAAGACTTGGTACGTATCTGAAGAGAGCTAATTAGGTATATGCTATTGATCAGGCTCCTGCTTTCTGTTATTTTTCCCTAGTTATGGAAACTAAACTGATTTCTTTTTTTCTTAACAAATCTTTTAGCTACCTTTTTAAGTATGAGGAAAACTAAAATCTATTACTCCCTTTGTCTGAATTTATGTGTGCTTTTTCTCTTTTTGGTCTGTACCAAAAAGAATGTAATATTTCCTTATTCAGTAACAATTTAACGTAAACTTTTCTGTTGATTTATAGCTAAACAAATTTTTATAGCTTAATTTACACCACAAACTTCAAATGTCTTCTTTTTTTTCTTAAACTCCATACGCAATCAAACAATATCATGTAAATTGAGATGGAGAGAGTACTTTCACGGTGTTCATGTGTCCTCTTTCCCAAAGTAATATATTATATATGCATGCAACTCTGTCAATTCTTCCTTTGAGTGCGTTCGCAAAGCACAGTCCAAAATAACAATCGAAAACTTTCCACTAGATGAAGGATCAATTCACATAATATCCAAACTTTCTATAAGCATGCAGAAACTATGCGGAAGCTCCTCTTACCTTCTATTATATTAGTAGAAAACCTCATTATTACAATCTTATCCGAACATGAAAATCCAATAATTTCTCTCCATTTTTTATGCTTGATTGGACACCAATGGAGAAGGCAATGAATGAAGTTAGCCTGGTAAGTTGGACGGAATCTTACCAAGATCAACTGCGTATAATGCTGGGTAGTAATTTGATCTCTTGAAGTTAACTGGGGCTAATTGAAGACTTTGTTTGCTTCATTGTAAGCAGGGGCGGAGCAACAACATGGTTAGCTATGGGTTTGGACGAATAGTTTTTGCTTAGCTCCTCGGTCTTATATTTGTATTATGAAATCAATTAAATATGTATAAATCCTGACTTTAATGGCTAATTCAGAACCTATAAATTTCAGAATCTGGGTACTCACCCCTCAACCTGTACGAGTGATGTTCTAGGATTTGGTATTGTTGAAGGACTCGTCTGTGTTGGTATATATCCATATGTTTTTCATGCAATCATCTATGCCCTTAACTATATTTATGTAAACTCGGATAACATCTATGCATACACCCTTATTCCTCCTCTTTCTAAGTAGCTATATCCGATTGTAAAGTTTTAATAAGAAAATGTTCTACTTATAATATATGGATAATACACATGCAACAACCATTTTTTTATATATAATATAATTGATAAGATACCCAAGCAGTATTGTGATGACTCGACAGGTCATTTAGAGTTTTTTAAATCTTAATTTTGTGTTTCGAAACCTCAAATAGCTTTTCAGCCTTCCTCGATTTGCGTGCGCAGACCATCTTTTTCCGGAAAGCTTTTTTTGTAAAAAAAATGGTCAAAATGTGAATCCATGCCTTAAAAATATGAAGTTTCTTAGGAGTCGTTGCCTGCCTTACAGATGAGTCTCATTTATCTTGCATCATAAGGAGCTTTCCAGGTGCATGACTTGAAAGTTTAATAATATCGGGGCAAAAACAACATTAGCTTACATGTCAACACAGCAGAAGAATTGTTGAACTCACTACCAAAACAATTGCCCCAAATCGAACTTTGAATCACTAGGAAACAAAGTTAATCTTTCACCAATTAGATCCCCTAACTTATGTGTGTTTCTCGTGTAGAAGAAAATAGTCAGAGAAAATTCTTACGCTAGAAAATTCTGTATTTTCTACTATAAATAGGCAGAGTAATAGCGGTTAAGGAAGATAACCCACTACTCACCCTTTTTTTGCACGTTCAGTTTAGTGGAGTTTGTGGTCTAGTGGTAACTTCCCTTAACCTCTCTCACTTATCTCTCCTAACCGGGTCGGGTCAGCCCACATGGAGCGACCCAAGACCCATAATCCAACATGACTTGAATCTCCCTCCAGCATGCTTTCAACTCTATCTGTCAGCTAGACAATTTGATTATCTTGATCTTGCATATGCTTCGTTAACCCTTCAATTGCCTTTGTTAAATTTGCGAGTTGTTCTTCAACAGTTGAAGTGTTAGTCACCATTGCTTGGATAACTGTCGTGGATGGTAGAGCAAAGCATGAATTTTCTCTTACACCATACTTTGAGTGGAATTACTCACGTGGAGTGCTTGGAACAGATCCAGTGATCAAGACACCATCATCATCCCGTGTGATGAGATTCTTAGATCTAGACGGGCTAAGTAGAGCCAACTTCTTTTCAACATTTTCAACAATGTTTGTTCCTTCTTCTAATTTAGTTGAAAAAGGATCTTGCCCCTTTGAGGATCGAAAATCATAGATAGGAACTGATGCAGACGTCATTTGAAATGCTTGTTGTAGCAAGTTTTCTCTGTTCCTAGTGACAGGTCTTACGCTTTCCATAGTAGCATCCAGCAAGTTTTCAACATTAGTGGAAAACATGGAATCTGTAGTCTTAGCAGTAGTGAGTTTGAAGTTGATCTTCTTAGGAGCAATTTCAGTGTTCTTGAAACTTAGTAATTGAAGAGATGAGAGGTAGAGATGGTCCAACTGGGCATGACTGTAACACTCCTCAAATATGTAGAAGTTTCAAAACTCGCTAAATATATAATTTTAATTAATTTTTTTTACCTTAAATTATACTTCTATTACAGATTTAAACCCTTGTAATTGATTTTTGAGTTACTTCCCTATTTATAAAAAATTGGATACAATTAGTAGAATTATTAATAATTTTTAATAGTATTAATTATTAAAAAGTGGGTGTCATTAATTATTGATTAAGTCAAAAAATAATAATCTAAAGCCCATAAAAGGGTTGTTGTAAACAAAGGCTTAAAGCCTAATACAAACAAAAAAAGAAAAGAAGAGAAAAATAACAAAACAAAAAAAGTCAATAAAGCAAAAGAGAGTCACGTGACTCAAGCTAAAAGTTTGAAGGAAAAAAAAGGGCTTATGCCATAGAGATCAGAAAACAAAGAAACACACGCACGGAATTACGAGAGGCAGCAGAAATTTCATGAAAATTATAGGGTTCTTCACAACTCACTTACTCTTGAACTCAGGTATATAAAATTTCTTATTGTCAATTACCCTACAGTAGTATTAGGTAAGAATTGAATAGTTAATTCCATTCTTTCTCTATATCAACAGTAAAGATCCGTGTTTAGGTGAAGTTAATTAAAATGCATTAGTTACTGTAGAATCGATTGTTTGACTGGTGTTAATTGGACTGGGGCCTACATATTGGCTCGAGAAGTTTTGAGGTGAGTTGATATAACCCTTTTCTAAAGTGGTTTAACTCACAAAAGCACGCATACAATGTGTTTGATGAATTGCTTTTTATATTTACTTAATTGGAGCGAGTACCTATTAACTTAGAATTGTTCTAGCAAAAGTTTAGATAATTTATTACGATATATGTGCATAAATTTTCAGATTTTTGTGTTATTCTTATATGTTATTTTCATGTTGAAAATTTATGAAGAAGCAAGAATCTTTAGAAATACTTTTAAATATTTATTTCATTCTTATGTCATGTTTTACATTTAAGGATACCAGCATGAACATGTATATGATGTTCCAAAAAGAAAAGATTTAGACTTGAAAAGTTACAAGAAGAAGTTTAGAAAAAAAAGATTTTTGGGAGTATCCTTTATTCTGAGAAGGGGTCATCGTCCAGGCCGAGGGTCCTGACCAATGTGTTGACTTCCTGAAACTACTTGTGCCAAAGTAGGAAGCACACGAGCCGAGGGTTTTGTTGCTGAGAATTTACTTAGCCATGCTAAGGTGTGATACATGAGCCCTTAGAACCATGAAGCGAGTGGCACCTCGTGGATTGGGCCTATTCGATCAGGTTGGGATTGAACCCGTGCCGTCACACGGTGACTAAGACAGAAATAGTTGGAACTCCCAAAGTATAAAGTGAAGTATTTTTTTAAAGAAAAAGATAAGAATTTCATTTAGAATATTCATAAACTACTATCATGCAATTGTTTTAGAATTGTTCTTATAAGTTTTATGTTTTACATGCATTTAGAATCTTTACTCGTAATGTATATGTTATTTAAGTTTCGTCCCCTGTCGTTGAGACTCACTGAGTACAATGGATGGTACTGACGTTCTCTTTTGGGACCTACGTTGGTTTGTGGTACAACGTAGGAACCGGTTTTGCAGGCGAACAGGCTACGCGTTAGGACTTCCCTCTCTCCCAGTGCTATTGGTGAGCTCCACTTTTGTTCGTGGAGTATTCCTTAAAGTCATATTTATATAGTTATTTCTTTGTTTACTTAGAGAACTGGCTAGGAAATCTCATGTCGTGAGCAGTGCGTCAGTGTATCAGTAGAGGCTTCAGAAACATAGTCGTTGGTTAAGATTCAGATGTTTTTGCTAATAAGTTTGCAGTATATCAGTAGTTACTAAGAATAAAGTTTTGGGAGTTTATTTATTTTAAATATTTAAATTAATCAAAAGTATTTGGTTAAAGTATTGCCTTGTTGCATATAAAGTTTGCAGTTATAATAGATTTGATAAGCTCAGATGGTTCGTTGGGTCATGTTTATTGATCGAGTGCCGGTCACAGCTTATTTAGAAAATAGGTCGTGACAAACTTGGTATTAGAGCCTCAGGTTTATGGAGTCCGAGGGGATCTATGAAGCCGTGTTAGTAGAGTCTTGTTTATGGGTATGAAGTGCGCCATACTTATAAACAGGAGGCCACAAGCATTTAGGAAAAGTCTCATTTTTTTCTCATACTTTAGATCATGCAGTAGATCTTACCTCTAAGAAATTATCTAATGTATTCGTTTCTCCAAAACTCGCAGAAATGGATCGTACTCGCAACTCTGACATCGACACTCAGGATGCCGCTCAAGAAACTATTGCTACTATTGTGGCTCAAGGCAGAACTAAACATGCTTCAACTATGAAAAGGAAGGGTAAATCCACAAAGGGGGTTCAAGTACCCCGGGTTGAACATGAAGAAGGGGTAGAGCATGATGATCCAATACCTCAGGATCCAGTGCCTCCCCCAACAGCAGATCCAACTCAGACAACTATATCTCCAGAGGTGAGTCAGATGTTTAATGCAGTCAACAACGTTATGGAGATGTTTAAAGCCTTCATGGCCAACCAGAACGAGAGAAGAGATGAGATTCCACCTCAATCACATAGACAGAACAATTCTGAGTCCTCAAGAGTGAATGAATTTTTGAAGTTGAGTCCTCCAGTGTTCCATGGTTCTATAGTTGATGAAGATCCAATGTTGTGGTTGGAGGGTGTCAAGAAAGCCCTCCGAGCGATGAAAGCATTTGATGATGAAGTTGTGGAGCTGGCTGCTTACCAGCTTAGAGATGTGGCTAGCGCTTGGTTTGAGATGTGGGAAAAGGAAAGAGATGAAGATGATGGTCTGCCTACTTGGGAAGAATTTGAAGAGGCCTTCATAGCTAACTTTATCCCGGAAAAGGATAGGGAAGCTAAGGCTACCGAGTTCGAACATCTCAAGCAATGGAATAACCGTGTGCAAGAGTACTATATGGAATTCATAAGGTTGGATAAGCATGATCCTCACATGGTTAAGACAGAAAAAGAAAAGATTCGCAAGTTTGTTGGCGGTTTGGCTTACCACATTAAGGATACGACATCAGCTGCAGCGGTAGGGATGACAACCTTCTCCTTTATTGTGGGATTCTCCAAGCACTTAGAAAAAGACGGACAACAAATGAGAGAAGAAAAAGAGCATAACAAGAAAGACCGAACAACGGGTAGGTTTAATGGTACATCCAGCTGAGGTGGAAGGGATTCCTCTAATAAGAAGTCATTAGAACCAGCTCAGTTCAGTCATCTGTCAGGTGGTGGGTCTTCCTTCAGACGTAATCAGAGTTATGGAAGCCAATCTCGCCAGAATCAGAATTTTAGGACATCATCCTCACATAGCCAGAGTCATGCTGAGCAACATTCACACCAACAAGGTCTTTGTGGAACTTGTAAGCGGCAACATTCAGGTCTGTGCAAGCTCGGGTTTCATGGTTGCTATCATTGTGGAGACATTGGTCATATAAAGGCCAACTGCCCAAAGTTGCGATGTAATTTTAGTGGTGGATCAACTCGTCCTTCTAGTTCCTCAGCTACTGCAGTTGCACCACCTCAGGCTCGTGGTTCTCATAATCAAACCGAGCATGAGGCATGAAGAGGTGCAGATCGAGTTACTCAAGGTGCAGATCGAGTTACTCAAGGAGGGGGACAACCCCGTTTATTTGCTACACTTGATTGTCAAAGTACAAAGGCATATGCAGAAGTTACTACAGGTATACTTTTAGTCTGCTCACATAATGCTTATGCCATAATGGATTCAGGATCAACGTTTTCATATGTGACTCCATACTTTGCAATTAACCTCGGGCTAGAACCTGAACAACTTAGTGAGCCATTCCTAGTATCTACTCTAGTTGGCGAGTCCGTAAAAGTCACAAGAGTCTATAGAGGTTGTATAATTTCAGTCCAAGGTCGCAACACCAAGGTCGATCTCATAGAATTAGAAATGGTGGGTTTTGATGTGATCATGGGTATGGATTGGTTGTCTTCCTTCTATGCCATGTTAGATTGTCGTGCCAAGATAGTCAGGTTCTAATTTCCAAATGAAGAAGTCTTAGAGTGGAAGGGTGGTTCAACATCGCTTGTAGTTAAGTTTATTTCTTACCTTAAGGCACAAAGAATGATCGGTAAGGGCTGTCTCGCCTATTTGGATCACATCATTAATCCATAATCAGAACCACCAGCTCTTCAGTCAGTGCTAGTTGATAGAGAATTTCCAGAAGTTTTCCCAGATGACCTTCCCGGACTTCCTCCTGAAAGAATCATAGACTTTGGCATTGATCTCATGCCAGGCACTCAGCCCATATCTATACCTCCTTATAGGATGGATCCAGCAGAACTTAATGAGTTGAGAGAACAGTTGAAAGACCTCTTTGACAAGGGCTTCATCAGGCCGAGTGTTTCACCGTGGGGTGCCCCGGTCCTGTTTGTCAAGAAGAAAGTTGGGTCTCTCAGAATGTGCGTCAACTATCGGCAGTTGAAGAAAGTTACCATTAAGAACAAGTCTCCACTGCCAAGAATTGATGATTTATTTGATCAACTTCAGGGTGCAAAGTACTTTTCAAAAATAGACTTGAGGTCGGGGTATCATCAGTTGAGAATCAGAGAAGAAGATATATCTAAAACAGCCTTTAGAACTCGCTACGAGCATTATGAATTTCTAGTAATGTCCTTCGAGTTGACAAATGCTCCAGCTGCATTCATGGATCTCATGAATAGAGTTGTCAAGCCATTCACTAATACATTTATTATCGTGTTTATAGACGATATTTTGGTATACTCTAAGAGCAAGGAAGATCATGTAGAACACCTCAGAATAGCCTTGCAGATCTTGAAGGAGAGTGAGCTTTATGCCAAAATTTCAAAATGTGAGTTCTGGTTGCAGTCAGTGGCATTCTTAAGCCACGTGGTATCTAGTGAAGGCATAAAAGTAGACTCTCAGAAGACAGAAGCAGTCAAGAACTGGCCTAGGCCGACAACGCCAACTGAAATCAGGAGTTTCTTGGGGTTAGCAGGCTACTATAGAAGGTTTGTAGATGGGTTTTCCTCACTTGCAACTCCATTAACTAAGTTGACTCAGAAAGCAATTAAGTTCCAGTGGTCAGAGGTTTTTGAGCAGAGTTTTCAAGAGTTAAAGAAGAGGTTGACCACTGCACCTGTGTTAACCTTGCCGACAGGTTCGGGTGGGTTCATAGTGTATTGTGATGCCTCTAGAATGGGTCTTGGTTGTGTTTTTATGCAAAATGAAAAAGTTATTGCTTATGCTTCGAGGCAGTTAAAGAATCATGAAAAGAACTACCCCACACACGACTTGGAGCTTGCAGTAGTGGTGTTTAGATTAAAGATATGGCGGCACTACCTTTATGGAGATCATTCTGAAGTGTTTACAGATCACATAAGCCTCCAGTACATTTTCAAGCAAAAAGAATTAAATTTGAGACAGAGAAGGTGGCTCGAGCTATTGAAGGATTATGACATCAATATTCTTTATCACCCTAGTAAAGCTAATGTGGTAGCAGATGCACTTAGTAGGAAGTCAATGGGTGTCTTGGACCATCTTGCAGTACAAAGGCGAACTTTGGGTAGAGAAATTCAAAAACTTGCAAATGATGGAATTAGATAGGATGAGACCGAAGAAGGAGGTATAACTGCTTATGCCTTAGCGCAATCCTCCCTTGTTGCGCATGTTAAGGCTAAGCAAGACAAAGATCTGTACTTAGTGAAGTTAAAAGAAGGAGTCAGACACAAAGAAATCACCGCTTTCACTCTAGGAAGTGACGGAGTTTTGAAGTTGAATGATCGGTTATGTGTGCCTGAGGTAGATGGTATTAGGAAGCCATAATGGAATAAGCTCACAGTTCGAGGTACTCTATCCACCCAGGTTCTACCAAAATATATCTAGATTTGAAAGAGTTGTATTGGTGGAAAGGCATGAAGAAGCAAGTAGCAGATCGTGTGGCTAAATGTTTGAATTGCCAGCAAGTCAAAGCCGAGCATCAGAGGCCTGGTGGCCTAGTTCAAGATATAGAGATACCACAGTGAAAGTGGGAGAGGATTAATATAGATTTCGTAGTAGGTCTACCTCGCACATACTGTAAGCATGATTCAATTTGGGTTATTGTACAATTGACAAAGTCCGCGCATTTCTTACCAGTAAAGACGACAGATTATGCAGAGCAGTATGCGCAGTTGTACATCAAAGAAATAGTCTGATTGCATGGTACTTCAGTTTCAATCATATCTGACAGAGGCCCTCAGTTCACGACCAAGCATTTCAGAAAAGATTAGGTACCAAGCTCAATTTGAGCACCGCTTTCCATCCACAGACCGATGGCCAGGAAGAAAAGGACCATTCAGACTCTCAAAGATATGCTGCGAGCATGTGTTATAGATTTTGGAGGTAATTGGGATGATCACTTGCCACTTATAAAATTTGCTTACAATAACAACCATCGGTCCATCATTGGTATGGCTCCTTATGAAGCGTAACAATGTAGGTCTCCAGTGGGTTGGTTCGAACCAGCAGAGGTGTCTTTGATTGATCCAGAGTTTATTTGTGAGGCTTTAGAGAAAGTCTAGCTAATCAGAGAAAGACTAAAAACGGTTCAGAGTCGTCAGAAATCCTATTCTGACAAGAGGCGTCGTGACTTAGAGTTCATGGTTGGTGACAAGGTGTTTTTGATAGTTTCACCAATAAAAGGAGTTATGAGGTTTGGTAAGAAGGGGAAACTTATTCCTAGATTTATTGGACCTTATGAGATTATAGAAAAGAAGGAAAACATGGCTTATGAGCTAGAGCTGCCCGTTGAATTTTCCTCTGTTCATCCTGTCTTTCATGTGTCTATGCTTAGGAAGTACATTCATGATGAGTCGCATATAATAGATGTCGATACCATAGAAATTAAAGAAGGTTGGGCTTATGAAGAGGTACATATAGAAATTCTCGATAGGCAAGTAAGAAAGTTGAAAACAAAAGATTTAGCATCGGTAAAAATTTTGTGGAGTAATCATGATTCAAAAGAGGCTACGTGGGAAGTCGAGGAAGATACGAGAGAGAAATATCCATATTTATTTGAGGAAAAAGGTATGTGAACCTAGGTTTGGTTTGGCATTTATACTTTATTTATTAAATACAATTTAGCATGTGTTTATGTCCTTGTTAGATTATACCTAGTTGTTGAAGTAATTTAGTTTTTGTCAGATTATATTTAGTTATTTAATAATTTAGTGCCATGCTAGAGTACATTTAACTCATTAAAGTGATTTACTTTTGCTAAAATGTTGTGCTTTAGATTTTTGTTGGTTATTGTGGTATCTCCTTGCCGGAGTGTGAGTAATTAGTTTATGAGCTGTGTATGGTGCCTATGAATGGACTGTTATGATATATTTGGTTGTTGTTGGTGTATTGGTGACAGTGATATTTTTTTGGATAGTCCAATTTACAGGGGAGACTCTGCCGAAATTTTTGAAAATTTAGGGAGTTAGCCAAAATTTTGAGTCCCTTAGGAAAGTTAGTAGTGCTAAAAAAACTTAAGAAGTTCAAGGACTTAAGAAATGGCTATTAGCTTAAGAATAAGGCCCTAACGACATTCGAGGACGAATGTTTTTAAGGAAGGAAGATTGTAACACTCCTCAAATATGTAGAAGTTTCAAAACTCGCTAAATATATAATTTTAATTAATTTTTTTTACCTTAAATTATACTTTTATTACGGATTTAAATCCTTGTAATTGATTTTTGAGTTACTTCTCTATTTATAAAAAATTAGATATAATTAGTAGAATTATTAATAATTTTTAATAGTATTAATTATTAAAAAATGGGTATCATTAATTATTTGTTAAATAAAAAAAAGAAATTAATCTAAATCCCATAAAAGGGCTGTTGTAAACAAAGGCTTAAATCCTAATACAAACAAAAAAAGAAAAGAAGAGAAAAATAACAAAACAAAAAAAAAATCAATAAAGCAAAAGAGAGTCGTGTGACTCAAGCTAAAAAGTTTGAAGGGAAAAAACAAGGGCTTATGCCTTAGAGATCAGAAAACAGAGAAACACACACACGAAATTATGAGAGGCAGCAGAAATTTCACGAAAATTATAGAGTTCTTCACAACTCACTTATTCTTGAACTCAGGTATATAAAATTCCTTATTATCAATTACCCTACAGTAGTATTAGGTAAGAATTGAATAGTTAATTCCATTCTTTCTCTATATCAACAGTAAGATCCGTGTTTAGGTACGAAACTTTGAAGTTAATTAAAATGCATTGATTATTGTAGAATCAATTGTTGTCTGGTGTCAATTGGACTGAGGCCTACGTATTGGCTCGAGAAGTTTTGAGGTGAATTGATATAACCCTTTTCTAAAGTGGTTTAACTCACAAAATTAAAGCACGCATACAAGGTGTTTGATGAATTGCTTAAAAGAGTTTATATTTACTTAATTGGAGCGAGTGGGTACCTATTAACTTAGAACTGTTCTAGCAAAAGTTTCGATAATTTATTACGATAAATGTGCATAAATTTTCAGATCTTTGTGTTATTCTTATATGCTATTTTCATGTTGAAAATTTATGAAAAATTAAGAATCTTTAGAAATACTTTTAGATATTTATTTATTTCTTATGCCATGCTTTACATTTAAGGATACCAGCATGAGCACGTACATAATGTTCCAAAAAGAAAAGATGTAGACTTCAAAAGTCACAAGAAGAAGTTTTAGAAAGAAAAGATTTTTGGGTGTATCCTTTATTCTGAGAAGGGGTCATCGTCCAGGCCGAGGGTCCTGACCAAGGCGTTGACTTCCTGAAACTACTTGTGCCAAAGTAGGGAGCACACGAGCCGAGGGACTCGTTGCTGAGAATTTACTTAGCCATGCTAAGGTATGATACATGAACGCTGCGAACCATGAAGCGAGTGACACCTCGTAGATTGGGCTTATTCGATCAGGTTGGGATGGAACATGTGCCGTCACACGATGACTAAGACAGAAATAAGTCAGGATAGTTGGAATTCCCAAAGTATAAAGTGAAGTATTTTTTTTAAAGAAAAAGAAAGAATTTCTTTTAGAATATTCATAAGCTACTATTATGCAATTATTTTAGAATTGTTCTTATAAGTTATGTTTTACATGCATTTAGAATCTTTGCTCGTAATGTATATGTTATTAAAGTTTCGTCCCCTGTCGTTGAGACTCATTGAGTACAATGGATGGTACTGACGTTCTCTTTTGGGAACCTACGTTGGTCTGCGGTACAACGTAGGAACCAGTTTTGCAGGCGAACAGGCTACGAGTTAGGATTTCCCTCTCTTCCAGTGCTATTGGCGAGCTCCATTTTTGTTCGTGGAGTATTACTTAATGTCATCTTTGTCTAGTTATTTCTTTGTTTACTTAGAGAACTGGCCAGGAAATCTCATGTCCTGAGCAGTGCGTCAGTTTATCAGTAGAGGATTCATAAATATAGTCGTAAGGTTAAGATTCAGATGTTTTTGATAATAACTTAGCAGTATATCAGTAGTTACTACGAATAAAGTTTTGAGAGTTTATTTATTTTAAATATTTAAATTAATAAAAAGTATTTGGTTAAAGTATTGCCTTGTTGCATATAAAGTTTATAGTTATAATAGATTTGATAAGCCAGATGGTTCGCTCGGTCATGTTTAGTGATCGGGTGCCGGTCACAACTTGTTTAGAAAATTGGTCGTGACAGTGACAAAATTTGTAACAACAAATTCTTGCATTGAGAAAACTAAATAATCAAGACTGAAAAATTGCGTAACAAATGTAGTATTTAATTTCAATAAATAACGGGTCTTGCAATCTCTAGGGTATTCCTCTGATTCTTCAAGAATATAAACTATCTTTATGAGCTTGGTTTTGATTCAAGGGCTTGTAAAACTTGGTCTTGAATCTCTTTCTTAAATTTGAAATTGGATTTAATCTCGAACAAGTAATTTGATATTGAACACCTTGGTATTTGATTTGGCTTTGTTCTTGAGTTTGAACTTGTAGCTTGAGCGCTTGATTGCTTGAACTTGTAGCTTGTAGAGAAATTTGCGATGTTTGATCCATGAGCTCTCTGCTTGCTTCTTGTTATCACTTCTAGTGTCTTCTAGCTTTATGAAGACATCTATTTATAGTTGTAGAGAGTGGGGATGTGACTCTGCGATTTGATTGGTCTGTTTGAACTGACCAATATCATCTAGACACATGGCACAGCTTTATTGGTTGTTGATTTGACTTGGATTGCCACCCTTTCTTGACACATGCCATGATTTTATTGACTCATTTATTTGGCTTGGATTGTCACATTACATGACACGTGGCATGAACTTGGGCTTTAAGATGGGCTAATAGGCATTTGGACCTTGGGCTTATAAAGTGGGCTTGCCATTTAAGTTATAGTCCAATGGACTTGCCCAACACATACATATTGGATTTAGCTCAATTAACTAGCCACAATATTTGTCTAGACTAATTTCTTGAATTTAATATGGTCCAAATTATTTTATGGATTTAAATCCAATAAAATATAAATGCTTATAACACTATACCTTAATATTCTTAATTATTCCTTAACTCAAGATAACATTGTTAAAACTTGGTGCAACTTAGCTCGTTCATACTCGCTATTCATAATTGTTATTAGATCTTAATAAATAAGGAATTGAAATTAAATTTTTGATTTTTCTTCTTTAGACATTAATTAGATTAAGGACTTATAGTTATTTTACGCAATTTAAATAAGAAAATGATTCATGTAAGATAAAATCTTATTTGATTTTTGAATTCCTAAATATTAGAGTATTTATTATAGAAAAATATTTTAGTTAATTTTAAGTTTTAAATATTATAAAAAATTAAATGAAAACTATGTTTAGTGTATAATATGATGTAAATGTTATCCATCATTAACGATTAAATGATTTAATTAAAAAATAATAAATTTATAAGTCACTTTAAACACTTTGTGCACATGAAAAAAAAAAAATAGAATTAACACTACCCATATGGTCGAAAAAAGAAATCGACAAAAATTGGAATTATAAAAATATGTGTTTAACTCTAGAAAATTAAAATGATGACACAACTTGGGTAAAAAGCTTTTACAATAATCCTAACATGTTAAAAACTTGGAAACATGGAAGGGTCATATTTAAGGAAAATATTTAGACAATTTAAATAAATCACAATTCCTAAATAGTAGAGTACAGAACAGGGTTTCAACAAGCAACGCAATTTCGCCCTTTTTCTTTTACTCGTTTCGTCAATTTTAAACTGTGGTTTCTCATTACATTTACACCCAAAGCTTTTGTTCTTTGTGCCTTACCTCTTTGTTTAAATGCAGGTCTTGCCCCCACCAAATGTGACTGGTGCTCTCCATATAGGACATGCACTGACTGCTGCCATCGAGGTATCAGAATCACCGAGCCTAGTACTGAGGTTCATCTAGTTATCCGGACTTTATATTTTACCTTTGTTTCCAGGACACCATTATTCGTTGGCGGAGAATGTCTGGATGCAATACCTTGTGGATCC
Source organism: Nicotiana paniculata (assembly GCA_005239505.1). Lineage (NCBI taxonomy): Eukaryota > Viridiplantae > Streptophyta > Magnoliopsida > Solanales > Solanaceae > Nicotiana > Nicotiana paniculata. The sequence goes on along the minus strand of MDKI01051857.1, from coordinate 9,424 downwards.
CAGGGATGGATCATGCTGGTATCGCAACCCAGGTTGTGTGTCAAACATGTCAAATCATGGGTTTAACCAATATTCTTGTTTGTTTGCATTTGCAGAATATATGGAACTATGTGAGATAGGACTTCTATTAGATTCTGTGTTATGCGAAGGGCATGAGCTTCAGATAGATGCACTTATTAAAAAAAAGATAGCATACAGATATGTGTGTGGAGTTCTTGTTTAGGTTTTGTTAACAACTGTCACTCAAGAAGAATATTCCATATATACTGCTTTGGTGCGGGGAACGAAACGAGTTCACAGTTTGAACATGATATGCAATTTGCTAGAGATAGGCTGTTTAGATCATATGTCAATATTTAGAAAAGAAAGATGGACTAAAGTAATAACATTTTTTCTTAAGTTAGATAAATTAGAAGGCACCAGTCACGTTCCGGGAAAAATACTCAACATCATATTCATCTAGAAGAAAAAAAAAAAAAAAAAAATAAGTGTTTTCAGTATGGTCTTATGGAATGACAATTACTTAAGATATATTCAAATAGCCAGAATTTGGAAAAAAAAGTTACTTAGAGAATTGTTGAGATTACATGTTTTTTCTTCAAGATGAATCAGAGCCAAGGACTAAATAGCTACTAAAAGTTAAAACAATAATATTTTAGGACAGTAATTTTAGTGTTCCTATACCTCTACAATATTGTTTCTCGGAGATTTATTAGGGGATTAGATCGTGGTGTAGTAGGGTGTTAAGTTAATCCAATTATTTTTTACATATGATAACATGGTCTTTTCTGCTATTTGCATTCCTATCTACTCTTTTCTAATTGTTTGTCATGGATGCTGAATCTAGGTTGTTGTGGAGAAAAAGATCATGCGGGAGAGGAATTTGACTAGACATGATATTGGTAGGGAGAACTTCGTATCTGAAGTGAGTATAACTGCTAAGTGCTAACACCTTTTTTAATATCTTGATCTTATTTTGACGTCTATCATTATTAGCTTTTCATTCCCGTCAAAAGATCACTTCAATGGCTATAATATCCTTCCAATTGTTGCCTTTCTCAGTCTGGAACAAGGTCTTTTCTGAAGTTTAAATAAAGAAGTCAAGTACTGAATTTTAACAATTCATTGCACCCATAGATTTATTAATTGTACTTGCTATGGTTTTTTAGGTCTGGAATTGGAAGAATGAGTATGGAGGTACTATTTTGAAGCAATTACGTCGCCTGGGTGCGTCACTTGATTGGTCTCGTGAGGTATGAATCGAAATTGTACCCTTTTCTCCGTCTGTTGAGAAAATCCTGGAGTTGTTGCAGTTAGACTTTACTTATTTATTGTGCTCTAACACATGTTCTTCCAAATCAGTGCTTTACCATGGATGAGAAAAGGTCTAAGGCTGTTACTGAAGCATTTGTTAGGCTGTCCAATAAAGGTCTTATATACAGGTAGGTAGCTCTTTTTGTTCCTCTGTCTGCCGTCTCCTCTCATTATATGCATGGGAATGTTTTCTTGCCTATGGGTAGGACGAAGCCAATTTCTTGAGTGCATAAGTTTCTTGAATTAGTTTTGGCTCTATATTAACCTTTAGTTGTCATCCATAAAGGTCTCCACGTATGGTGCATTGGGATTGTATCTTGCATACTGCAATCTCTGATATTGAGGTGAGCTACGTCGCCCTTCAGGATCAAAATTTAGATTGTGTAGCAAATACTTCTTTATACACTGTAGAAGCTGCTTGCTGTTTGTAGGTTGAATATACAGACATCAAAGAGAGGACACTTCTGAACGTTCCTGGATATGAAGAGCCTGTGGAGTTCAGGGTGCTGACATCATTTGCTTACCCCTTGGAAGGTGGCCTTGGTGAAATTGTTGTGGCGACCACCAGAATTGAAACTATGCTTGGTGATACTGCAATCGCTATACATCCTGAAGACAAAAGATACAGGCACCTTCATGGGAAATTCACTATTCATCCATTCAATGGGAGAAAGCTTCAAATAATTTGTGATGAAATACTTGTAGATATGAACTTTGGGACTGGTGCTGTTAAGGTACTTTATGCTGTTATATTTTGGATGTTGAGAAACATTTCCCTGCATATCCAGATATCCATCATTATCATTGCTTATGGACCATTTCTTTGAATATCCTTTTAGATAACTCCAGCCCATGATCCAAATGATTTTGAGGTTGGACAGCGTCACAAACTTGAATTCATAAGTATTTTTACTGATGATGGGAAAATAAATAGTAATGCGGGTGCAGACTTTGAAGGAATGCCTCGTTTCAAAGCTCGTGTCATGGTGAATGAAGCTTTAAAGGATAAGGTACCTTGATAATTTTTTGTTTGCTGTCTTAGATGGAAATGAAATGTTCATGGACTTGCATGCATGTATTGATATATAGAATTTTTTTCTAATTTATGACAATATATGAGGTCTTGCATTTGAAAAATTCATGGACGTCTTCATAAAAGAAATAAAAAGAGATCCATGGATTTGATGTGCCCACTAGCATCTGAAATATCCATGTTTATACCCATGTCTTCCAGCATGAGTATGTCAAGATATATGAAGGATAGTGAAATGTAATAGCCATAAAGTTTGGTCTACCTTTATATGTTCTTTCTCCGTTTGAACCCATCAGTCCATGTCCGGGAAAAGGTAAACAAATTGTTCTCATGCATGTGTTAACATAAATGAAAAATTATTTCGACAATGCAAGATGTGTGTTGTACATGTGTTGCCAAAAAAAATCCCATTGGGCATTGTGTGTATGACCATTCTGTAGCATCCATGGTTCAAAGTTGATGGATAACTAATACACAAGTATACTTCAAATAGAATTTCCAATTTGCTACACAACATGTATGTATTCGCTATGTGTTTGTGTGTGTGTCTCTACCTATGTATTTGTTTTGTGTGTGTGTGACTGTGTGTGTATGCACTCAAACACACAAATACATGTGCTATATGAAAGTACAGCCTAGGCAACATTGCTTATAAAAAATTCTGTATAATTATTACTAGAGTATCAATGAAATATAGGCTTTTCATATACTGTAGATGATTTTTTTATGGTTAAATATATTATACAAAAAATACTAGTAAGTCTTAAGTGTGTAAAAATTTTGGATGTCCCAAAACAGAAATGTCATATATATCAAGGCGGAGGTTGTGATTCCCTATTACAACCCACCACACTCAAAACTAGGGAAAATTAAAACTCGAAAAGCATGAGCTGCATTCAGCTTATTAACGAAAACAAGTTATGCCCTAGGGTTTCAGTAGCAGCGGATCTATTAGCAGATCTCCAGAAGCCATGGTAGAGGTTTTCCATCTTTGGACTTCCAGTTCAATCAGTGCCCGGGTCTTGCTGTTTGCGTTTCTCTTTCTTAACTTTGTTCACCACGAGCATATAATACACGAGTCAAATTAACACCTTATACTTTCAGACCTAGTAGAATACCATAACATAAAGTGAGATGGATTTTGAGTATTTATGAAACTACATTGTGTTCCAACCTTTTCTTTTTGATATGTACATCATGTTTGACTTTAACTTTATGAGTTCTTGAGACTTTTGAAATGTGCTTAAGTTTGTTTGTCCTTCCAGTCCGATAAGATCAATCTGGATATCCAGAGAGTTGTTGGGTATCGTGAATGGTGTAACAAACTATGGAATGCCATTAGGTTTGCCATGAGTAAACTGGGTGAAGATTACACACCTCCAACAAAGGTAGTTCCTCGTGAAATGCCTTTTAGCTGCCAGTGGATACTCTCAGCGCTTAACAAGGCCATAGCAAAAACTGTCTTATCCCTTGAATCTTATGATTTCTCCGATGCAGCAACAGCGGTATATTCATTTTGGCAGTTCCAGTTGTGCGATGTGTTTATAGAAGTAATCAAGCCATACTTTGCCGGTGATAATCCAGAATTTGTATCTGCAAGAAGATTTGCTCAAGAGACTTTGTGGCTTTGTTTAGATAATGGGTTGAGATTACTCCATCATTTATGCCGTTTGTCACCGAAGAATTATGGCAGCGGCTTCCTTCTAGCGGGAATTCTATAAAGAAAGAATCTATAGTGATAAGTGATTATCCTTCAACTATAGAGGTATGATTTAAGCAAAATTTTATGGACCAGAATATTAGATATAATTACCTCCATTGGTGTCTGTTAAAGTGTAGTTTTTTCCCCCTTCTTTTCCTCTATTTTTTTACCGTTGGTTTTGATGTGATGGTCTAGAGTCTTAATGATTATGGTCTAGAATCTTAATGATTACTCTGAGCTGTATGGGATCTATTTTTAAAAAATCTATATATAGGATCACACATGTATGTTGTTGAACTTCTCATCAAGTATCTGTGAAAAGAAACTTATGTAGGCAATTCGTTTTTCAAGAATATGTATTTGGAATATGTTAGCTTGCTTGAGGGTCTGAAAAAGGCAGATTATCAAGATGAGTCTAGTAGTGGAAAACAGGACTTAGTATAATGCTCCATGCTAGCTGCTACATGATTATTATGTTGTTTAATGTTTGCTTGATGTCTGTTCATTTTTTCAGAGCTGGAATAATGATAGTGTGGAAGCTGAGATGGAAAAGATTTCATCCGTTGTTAAAGGACTGAGGTCGAAGAGGGCATTGTTGCCTCCAAAGGAGAGATTTGCAAGGTAATCTTCTGTCTTCTTGGTGAACTTAATCTTTTCATATAAAGAGCATTTCAAGTGATATTTTGGTTCCCTTTTGGTATCTCTTCGGGGGAAAAGTTATATGGTAAGACAACTATTAGTTACCTGTTATCTTGATAGATCATGGATTATGATGATTGCTTTAAATGCTGATTGGTGTAATAGCTAAAAGGGCAACTCAGCTTTGGAAGATGGGGGAAGGGTTATTCCAGTGAGCATATGGTGTCCAATGGTGTGTGAAGTCCATATTATAAAAGCCTTATGTTCACCATTCACTGTCTGTTGGGCAAGAAGCAAAAAATCCATCACGGGGGGTGAACATGTGCAACTTTATCCGCACGAGAATGGTTTAGGTACCATAGGGATAACTTTTGAATGAAAGACAATTAATTGGGTGGATAAAGAGCATGTTAATATAAGGTTCTTGTTTAATATCCATTGAAAACGCGGTTGGTCAATATCAGCTTTGTGATTATTTGAGATGTGAGAAGGTTGAGATTAACTGTGAAGAGGTGGCAAAGCAAATTTGTTCTCTATAATGGAAAGAGTTAAAAGTAGCCTAAGTTTGGGTGGGAGTATAATAAAAACAAAGAAGTTTCAAGTGCCTTTTCATTAAATAATCTACAATCAATGAAGTAGTTAATTTTTCATTCCTAATGCAATCTCTCATCTTAGTTGTTCGTAATATAAATCTTCCTTGTCCATCTTTAGAAGATCGGAATTTGCTATTTCATCTTTCATCCTGCTGCAGTTGATATTACCGTTGAGTTGTAATTTCTTTAGGGACCTATGCAAAATTCCACAAGATAAACAATGTATGATACTTGAACAAAGGATACCAGCGTGCTATGATCTGCTTATGTGTTTGTGAAGCATTCAAAAAGTGATACATCCTTTTATGCATACAAGTGACTGCAAGAGAGATTGATATATTAGGATTTCTTTGTATGGCTTGATGTGAAGTCTGGTTTGAAAAGTGAAAAGCTTTTCATAAAGACAATAATGACTTTTAACTTTCCAAACTAACGGTGGTGATCTTGCTATCCTCAGGCTAGAAGCATTTGTGCTTTGCCGGACAATTGATACTGTGGAGGCCATTGAAAAATGCGAAATGGAGATTTGTACTCTAGCTACATTGTCATCTTTGAAGGTATTTCTTTCTCTGTCTGGTTTGTTTATTTTTGATCCGAAACTTCTTCATCTCCTCCTTATGGTATCTGCATGGTTTGTGAAAAAAGGGAGAAGTTGTATTGGTTTTGTTGCTTATGGTCTGATTTGAGATGGATGGTTGTTTCAATTGAATATAGGTATTACCTGGAAAATAAATCCAACCAATGCATGTGGTTTGATGTGAGTTTGTGCAACTGCGTTGTAAAAAACTAGCTTTGTCGTTTTGCAAATGCATTAAGAACATGTCATTCATACTTGCCTTCCCTATTCTTTTATTATAAAGCAAATGATTTTATTAATATTGGAAAATCCTTCCGTGAACAGAAGTACAGTAATAAGTAGAGAATCGATATGCTTATTTCGTATTTTCTTGATACCTTTCCTCTTCCACATAGTATGAAGCTGGAAATAGAAGAAAAAGACCATGAGATTATAAGTGAGAAATAATAAGGTTATGCCCGACCAATATCATGAGTGACCATCCTATGCTTTGCAATTTAGTACCAGTTTTTATTGGGAGAGGCGCAGGTTGGTGACGCAAATAGAGGTTCAAATACTGATGATGCGGATTGTTGAACTGGGTGGAAAATCAGGAACGATGTTGATAGCTCCAATAGAGGACAGCAGAGACTCTGGCGCCTCTTAAATTTCCTATCTACTATGGCATATGAGTCGACTTTTCAGTGGCTATTAGGTTGGATGGATGGCATATTCCATTGGTTTTTAATTATATTTTCTCATTTTTCTTACAGCCTAGTTACTTTTCTTGCATTAATTTTAATCAGGTCTCAAGTGACAGTGATGCAGCTCCAACTCGGTGGTTGACAGAAATAGTGGATGAATCTGTCACAGTTTTTCTCGAGGAAAAAGGGACTACTAGTAACTCAGAGGCTGAAGTTGAAAGGCTTGAAAAGAAGAGAGAATAGACAAGGAAGTAAGTGAAATTTCATAGAGTAGTGTTGTTTGTTTGCAAAATTTGTTTTTCTAAATATTAGAATAAGTGCCTCTGAATTTCTCCTAGGAGCTAAACTATCTGTTTCTCTATCAAACAGAAGCAAACTAGACGCTTTTCGTTTCAAAAATAAAAATAAAAATCAGTAGCTTGCAAAAACAGGAAACTGGATTAGGAAAGGATCAATCTAGGTTATCACTAGATGTTAATATACACCTGGCGTGTTATTCCTTTGATAATCCGAAATCATGTTCAATTAGTGCTTCCATTTGAAGAATAGTGCAGAGTGTCATTTGGCTTTTGTTTTCTTCATTCAAAAGTGGACTCAAGTGGATATTGTGAAATTTGAGTCAGTTTATATTGTGCAGTTCACAAGCTGTTCAATTTACGATGTAAAATGTACCAACTCTTTCTTCTTTTGCAGGCAATTTGAGGAGTTAAACAAAAGCATGAGTGCCTCTGGCTACAAAGAGAAAGTTGCGCCTAACGTCCATGAAGACAATATAGTGAAACTTAGTGTCCTAAAGCAAGAAATGGAATCAATTGAAGAAAATATTGAGCGTCTCATGTTAAATGGAGGCTCAAAATGGTAAGTCTCATATTATAGAAAGGTGGTTTTTGTAACTTTTCTTTTGCAACACGAACACGTCTAATATTTTTGTAACGTTATTGAAGTTGGTACAGATGAACTATTTCCTACTAAAATTCTCTTGTAAATAATATTTTACCAATTAAGCAACAGCTTTTGATCACCAGACTTGGTGTACATCTCCATATAAATGTAAATTAAAAGACTTAATTCGAATTATAGTTATTCCTTTGACTTATTTACTTTCAACATTATTTCCTATTATTAACGTTTCTGCCATCGCTGAAGATATTGAGAAATGCGATGTCGTTTTATAAAGGAGGTGAAACACGCTTGAGGAGTTGCTATTATTTTTCTTTTGTGGGTTTATATCTGAAAATGAATAGTACTTAAACTGATATAAAAAAGATAGCTGAAAAAGCTGATAACAAACAATATGATCATATTTTTATTTCCTTCACATTTTATAGAGTAAACTTCTGAAGATAGTAGACCAAATTGAGTTAGTAGAATTTAGAGGATAATGTCTTTAAAATTCCCATTTCCATATTGGTCAACAAATATCCTTAAATTAATAAGTAATAACTTTCCAATACACAACAAATTTTTTTAAAAATAAAATAAGACAAAATAAAGAAGAGGACATTAAAGCTGAAAATTCTGAGAGGTGACGCGTCATCTGTTACATTGTACTTTGAAAGCTGCTAATTTGAAAGTATAGGCCCGTTTTTCCATTTGAATTGTACGCAAAATTTGGTGTAATTCGGAGTTGGTTTGATAAGATTCGGACGCTTAGTTATTCTTGAGTTTCCTTTTGAAATTTCATTCATTTTGATGTTCCATTTGTAGTTTTAGATGTTATTTTGGTGATTTAATCGCGCGAGCGAATTCGTATAATATTATTACACTACTTGTGTGCATATTTAGTTTGGAGCCTGAGGGGCTCGGGGTGAATTTCAGACGCGTTTCACATTCATTTGTCAACCACTAAGTTAAAACTTCCATTAATCGTTCCACCAAATTTTAATTACTTGATGGTTAACAAGCATGGTATTCAGGAGCCCAGTTTTCCACATCATAGTGTTCTCATTTTGTTAGACGTTAGTTATGATTGTGCCAAGTCCACATCAGGAGCCCAGTACATCTAACCCGTTCATTTTTTTAGATTAGCTAATTAAGTCCATGGTAATTAGTGCAGGACAAGATGTGACGGTCCGACCGGTCGTTTTGAGAGTTAGGACCTCGATCCTCTATTAATTGCTAATTCAGTGCTTTGATACTAAACGGCTTAAACTCCATTGGGCACGTATTGGTTTTAGATGAGGCATTAAAGTATTAAAACATAAAATGAGCCTGCGTTGGTTAGAACTCGCTGCCACTCATAGAATTCTTCAGCTTCTAACCGGTTAAGCTACGGAGATCTTCATTATACATGTTGTCACTTTATTCGTTTTATTGGTTTCTTGTATCATCATTTGAATTATATACAAATAATTATTAAAGATTTTTGACGAAGCGGCCTCATGTGACACCGCTTGAGCTAAGATAGATCCGTCCCTGAGCTGAAAGTATAGACTAAATACAAAGAGATTTAGCTCTTTACATTTATGCGTAGTATAAAAATTCGTCACTGTTTAAAATTTAAACTCAATACAAATAGACATCTATTAGCCCAAAAAGTGGATGTGCAACGTGGAATATTCTTTTGTACAAAAACCTATTTTACTTGTTTTATTTGTCCTCCTGTACAACTGAAAAAACATTATTCTTGGTTTTTCTTTTCTATTTTTGCATTGATGCATCTTATCATCCATTTGCTTTCAAAATTATTTTGTTGTGAACCTGGCCTATATCATGCGCCATATTGTGAATGCTACAGAATGACCATTCATCAAGTGGTCATACATATTCTCTGCCCTGTCAAAATAAAATATTGTACACCTATGAAAAATGATGTATGGAACCTGTTGGGATTTTAAGTAATTAATGATATATTAATGCTTAAAATGGGTGAATGGGAAATGG